>SJYQ01004274.1:542773-586369 GCA_006410935.1 Redunca redunca
CCTTTTGGTTAATGTGTTTAGTCCATTTATATTTAGCATGATACTTGATAAAGTTGGATTTGATTTGCCACTTTGCTTTTTGTTTTCTATTTGTCTTATCTGATTTTTTTTTTTTTTTAGTTTTTCCTTTTGTGCCTTCTTTTTTTAATCAGATATTTCTCAGTCCAAATTTTAATTTTCCCATTGGCTTATTAAGGTATATAATTTTACCTTATTTTTTTTAGTTGTTTCTCTAGGGGCTATCCTTATGCTGAACATATAACAGTATGTTGTTTTTCAGTCGCTGAGTCATGTCCAACTCTTTGCGACCCCATGAACTGCAGCACTCCAGGCTTCCTTATCCTTCACTCTCTCCCTGATTTTGCTCAGACTCATGTCCATTGAGTCAGTGATGCCATCCAACCATCTCATCCTCTGTTGTCCCCTTCTCCTCCTGCCCTCAATCTTTCCCAGCATCAACGTCTTCTCCAGTGAGTCAGCTCTTTGCATCAGGTGGTCAAAGTATTGGAGCTTCACTTCAGCACCAGTCCTTTCAATGAATATTCAGAGTTGGTTTCCTTTAGGATTGACTGGTTTGATCTCCTTGCTGTCCAAGGGACTCTCAAGAGTGTTCTCCAGCACTACAGTTTGAAAGCATCAGTTCTTTGGTGGTCAACCTTCTTTATGGTTCAACTCTCACATCCATACATGACAACTGGAAAAACCATAGCTTTGCCTATATAGACCTTTGTGGGCAAAGTGATGTCTCTGCTTTTTAATATGCTGTCTAGGTTTGTCATAGCTATTCTTCCAAGGAGCAAGCATCTTTTAATTTCATGGCTTCAGTCATTGTCAACAGTGATTTTGGAGCCCAAGAAAATGAAGTCTGACATGGTTTCCACATTTTCCCTATCTATTCACCATGAAGTGATAGGACCAGATGCCATGATCTTAGTTTTTTGAATGCTGTTTTAAGCCAGCTTTTTCATTTTCCTCTTTCACTTTCATCAAGAGGCTCGTTAGTTCCTCTTCACTTTCCTCCATGAAAGTGGAGGAAAGTGATTCCAGCTCGTGTTTCATCCAGCTCAGCATTTTGCATGATGTACTCTGCATGTAAAGTGAAAGACTTATTATAAAGTGAAAGACTTTATATAAAGTGAAAGACTTATTATAAAGTGAAAGACTTTATATAAAGTGAAAGACTTTGCATAAAGTGAAAGGGTTTATATGCAGAGTACATCATGCAAAATGCCGGGCTAGATGAGTCACAAGCTGGAATTAAGATTGCCAGAAGAAATATCAACAACCTCAGATATGCAGATGATACCACTTTAATCACAGAAAGTGAAGAGGAACAACAGTATACTTAATGTCAAATTACTTAACACCAAAATGGGGGTATTTTAAATATAAAAATAAAAATGTGTGAATAATGATCCCCTATAAAACTGTATGAGTATTACAGATGATTCTTGAGAATATCTCAACATAGGACCTGAAGCCTTTGGAAACTTTCATATAGTAAATTTTTCTTGAGAGGAAAAAAATCTGAATTTGATGTTGATGCTTGTTTTGTCTCTTCATACTCACTTTGTGTGAGTGCTAATTTTTTTTTTTTTAGCATGCTTTGGTTGGAAGCTGGACGTAATAAGAATTGAGGCAGATGAGCATTTAATGTGAGGCTTATATTAATCTAACTAGAAGGTGGGCTGTGTTTGGTATTTGCTGTAGCTGCAGGAGCCAGAGACTTGAAATTTTTCTAGTGTTCTTTTTTATGTCTCCTCTTTTGACTTCAAGTTTCATAACTATGCTTCCTAGGAGAGAGTTTGCATCTTTCAGCTATAATCCACTTATTGTACTGGTCCCCACTGATGTGTGATAGTGTGTAGAGGAGGGAAAACATTTTATGATCTTATGATTAAATCTTAGTCCTTTGTGGGTCTGTTCTTTTAGGCTGTGATTTTCACAAGTGTTTCTTAGTTCTCTCTTCCTCCACCCTTGAATGAGGTAAGACGTCAAAGGGGCTGGAGTGGAGGAAATGCTCTTTCTTTATACCAGGTGGGATAGGCTCTGGTAAAGCCTTTTCCCCTGGAGAATGGGCTTTGTTATGGAAAATACTCTGGGCATATTTCACAATGTTCACTCCATCCCTACCCCTGCCAGAGCCATATAGGGACTTTTCTTGGCTCCTCACCATGAGAACTCTGGAGTTTCCAGAGATAATATTGAAAGGGTAGGGCCCTCTCTGAATTCTCTGGCCCCCACACTCAGCCTCCAGCAATTTGTCAAAATTATTGTATAAGTTTAGAACTTCATTGGCTTCAGCTCCAGGTAAGCAGATCTCAGGTAAATACTCTCTGGATTCCCCTATCTCTACAGATTTACGGGAGCCAGTTTTCTCTGCAAACACATTTCTCTGATGAGTCCAAGAAAAATCATTAAGTTTTAGTTGGTTTAACTTTTTCTTATTGTAAAGATGGCAGTGATGACTTCCAAGAACTTCACACTTCAGAGCTGAAACTGAAAGTCATTTATCCTTGTTTTTCTTATTTTTCTCTTGCTGCTTTCAATTTTTTCTATTTATCATTGATTTTCTGCAGTGTGAATGTCTATGCCAGAGCATGGTATTCTTTGTATTTGTTCAACTTGGAGACTGTGGCGCTTTCACGGATTTTTCTTTTTGTTTCTAAGCTTTGGCTGTACTGGGTTTTCATTGCCGTGTATGGGTTCAGCTGCTCTGCAGCATGTGGGATCTTAGTTTCCTAACCAGGGATTGAACCCACATTTCCTGCATTGGAAGGCAGATTCTTAACCTTTGGACGACCAGGAAAGTCCCTTTACCAGATTTTTTTTTTTTTTACAAGCTATTGAGTGAAAAAGTTGACTTAAAGCTCAACATTCAGAAAACGAAGATCATGGCTTCCAGTCCCATCACTTCATGGGAAATAGATGGGGAAACAGTGGAAACAGTGTCAGACTTTATTTGGGGGGGCGGGCTCCAAAATCACTGCAGATGGTGATTGCAGCCAGGAAATTAAAAGACGATTACTCCTTGGAAGGAAAGTTATGACCAACCTAGATAGCATATTCAAAAGCAGAGACATTACTTTGCCGACTAAGGTCCTTCTAGTCAAGGCTATGGTTTTTCCTGCGGTCATGTATGGATGTGAGAGTTGGACTGTGAAGAAAGCTGAGCACAGAAGAATTGATGCTTTTGAAGTGTGGTGTTGGAGAAGACTCTTGAGAGTCCCTTGGACTGCGAGGAGACCCAACCAGTCCATTCTGAAGGAGATCAATCCTGGGATTTCTTTGGAAGGAATGATGCTAAAGCTGAAACTCCAGTACTTTGGCCACCTCATGCGAAGAGTTGACTCATTGGAAAAGACTGATGCAGGGAGGGATTGGAGGCAGGAGGAAAAGGGGATGACAGAGGATGAGATGGCTGGATGGCATCACTGACTCGATGGACGTGAGTTTGAGTGAGCTCCAGGAATTGGTGATGGACAGAGAGGCCTGGCATGCTGTGATTCATGGGGTCGCAGAAAGTCAGACACGACTGAGCTACTGAACTGAACTGAACTGACTCATATTTTGCCAGATATGAGGAATTAGTAATTTTTCTCTTGTATTTTCTCTCTCTGTCTTCTTACTTTTGAGATTGAAATTTAGTATCATGTTGGTCTGCTTGATAGTGTTCTATAGGCCTCTGGGGATCTGTCTTTTTCTTACTTGCTTTTCTTTCTGCTCTTTAGGTTGGATAATTTCTGTTTATCTTCTGTCAACTTTATTGATTTCTTATTCTGTCATCTCTAATCTTCTGTTGAACCTATTCGATAATTTTTTTTGTTTCAGTTATTGTACTTTCAGCTTTGTAATTTTATTTGGTTTTCTTTAATAATTTTAATGTCTCTGTTGACATCCCCATTCTGTTCACTCACTGAACTCATGCTGCTTTTAATTCTTTAGCCATGATTGTAACAGCTGCTTTAAAATCTTAATGAACTAAATATAACGTCTAAACCAATTTCAGCAAGGGCTCATAAACTGTCTTTTGTCCTGAATGTGGGCTACGCTTTCCTGTGTCTTTACATATTTGGTAATTTGGGGGTGAAAATTGAACATTATGAATGATACGTTATGGAGACTGCATTCTGATGATTGTTGGATTTTGCTCTGTTAACTCCTTGACTTGCTTGAATCCTAGCTGTTAACTTTATCTCCCTTGTAGAGGGCAGCAGCTGAAATCTCTGCTCAGACTTATCAGCTGGCTCCTTTGCTCCTGGTGGTGTTCTCTACCTATGTAGTTAAGCCTAAAGTTCAGAAAGAGTTTACACTCAAATTTAGGGTCTCATTCTCTCTGAGCTTTCCTTGCTTCCAGCTGATCTGCCAGGCCCAGCTCTGGCAGATACCACAGGCCATTATGGCTTCAGCTTTATGCCACATGAGCTCTTCATGAGTTGGAAACACTTACAGTCAAGAGTAACAAATGTTGTCCTAGTTCTGCCTGTCCTTTGTTTTGTCCAGGAGAAAGCCCGCTTGTCAAGGCTCACCTCCCCAGGCTCCACAAAACAAGCCCAGCCAGATTCTCCTGGACCAGAGACTCCCCAGCCATGATTGATGGGTTCCCACTTGCTGTCCCCTGACCCCAGTCACACATACCACCCAGGCTGCCCTGCATGGGGCTCCAGCATCTCCTCTGTGTTGCGTGCTATGCACGTGAGTGCTGAGTCCCTTCAGTCGTGTAGCCAGTCAGGCTCCTCTGTCCATGGGATTCTCCAGGCAAGAATACTGGGGTGGGTTGCCATGCCCTCCTCCAGGGGATCTTCCTGACCCAGGGATCTAACCTGCATCTCTTTAGGTCTCCACATAGGCAGGAAGGCTCTTTACCACTAGCACCACCTGGGTAATAAACGCTTTCAAAAAAAAGAGCAGTAAAGACACACACTATGCCTGATGCAATTCTGGCTTTTGAGAACATATTCCTCTCTCACATCTGCCTTCTTTTTCTTTGAGGCCCTTGGGGTGTCTCTCACACATGCATAGGTTAGCAGTCAGCCAAGGATGTGGATAGAATTTATACTCATATTTGGTTACCTACCCTCTCTGTGGTTATTTCATTTCCAGCATTTCCCACTACATTTCCAGGTACTCTGCAATACTCAGTCCCATCCTCTGACTCTTTAGACTAGGAAGCCTTCAACTTTTTGCTTTTAAGCTGAACACAAGTTGGAGGATACACAGAGTCAAAAGAACAGTAAATAATAAATCTTACCTGGTTCAGTTTTATCTTTCAAATGTAGATTCCTCTCTTGTTTCTGCCTGTCATTTTCCTAGACAACTGCCCGACCCTCAACCCCCTATTACTGCCATACATGCAGTTTATTAACCAGAGGTTTGGGCAAAGTTTATACTCATATTTTGAGTTTATTCCTTCTGAAACTCTCTTAATTTAAGATATCCTAAACTCTGTCTTCTGCCACTTTCAGCCAGCTGAAGCTGTAATTTTCTGGAGAAAGATTTTGGACTTGGAATAGAAAATGCTCCCAGGCACAGTAAGCCACAAACTTGTAAATTTTACTCTTACAGTCATCTTTTAAGAATAAATTCCCCTGCAGTTTCTACCTGTTTCAGCCACTTTCTAATGCCTTCAGATGGTTAAAAAAAAAAAAAAATTTAAACAGTTTTTGTAAAAACTTTCCTGGGAAGGCTTGCTGGAGGTAGCTCAGATGGTAAAGAATCTGCCTGTGATGCACGAGACCCAGGTTCAATTCCTGGGTCGGGAAGATGCCCTGGAGAAGGGGATGGCTATCCACCCCAGTATTCTTGCCTGGAGAATTCCATGGACAGAGGAGCCTGGTGGGTTATGGTCCATTACTGAGCAGCTAACACTTTCACATTCTTCACTTGCTGAAAAACCTCACGCCACAGTCGTTAGTGAAAGTTCCAAAGGGTTTTTTAAAAAACTTATTTATTTTTATTTGGCTGCCCTGGGTCCTCGCTGTTGCACTTGGTCTTTCTCTAGCTGCACCCAGTGGCGGACTCTCTAGTTATAGCATGCGGGCTCAGTACCTGTGGCGAACTGCTTAGTTGCTCTGTAGCATGTGGAATCTTCCCCAGACCAGGAATCTAACCCATGTCCCTGCATTGGCAGGTGGATTCTTAGCCACTGGATCACCAGGGAAGTTCCTAAAGAGGGCTTTTTTGGTCTTGTTTTGTTTGCTATTGTTTTTATATAACTTCCTGTTTTATTTTGGTAATGTCTTTTTTTTTTTCTTGCTTAAAAAATTTTATTTATTTATTTATTTTTGGGAGGCTAATTACTTTACAATATTGTATTGGTTTTGCCATACATCAACATGAATCCACCACGGGTGTACATGTGTTCCCCATCCTGAACTCCACTCCCACCTCCCTCCCCATCCCATCCCTCTGGGTCATCCTAGTGCACCAGCCCCGAGCACCCTGTATCATGCATCAAACTTGGACTGGCGATTCATTTCACATATGATAATATACATGTTTCAATGCCATTCTCGCAAATCATCCCACCCTCGCCCTCTCCCACAGAGTCCAAAAGACTGTTCTATACATCTGTGTCTTTTGCTGTCTCACATACAGGGTTATCGTTACCATCTTTCTAAATTTCATATATATGTGCTAGTATACTGTATTGGTGTTTTTCTTTCTGGCTTACTTCACTCTGTATAATCGGCTGCAGTTTCATCCACCTCATTAGAACTGATTCAAATGTATTCTTCTTAATGGCTGAGTAATATTCCATTGTGTATATGTACCACTGCTTTCTTATCCATTCATCTGCTGATGGACATCCAGGTTGCTTCCATGTCCTGGCTATTGTAAACAGTGCTGCAATGAATATTGGGGTACACATGTCTCTTTCAGTTCTGGTTTTCTTGGTGTGTGTGCCCAGCAGTGGGATTGCTGGATCATATGGCAGTTCTATTTCCAGTTTTTAAAGGAATCTCCACACTGTTCTCCATAGTGGCTGTACTAGTTGGCATTCCCACCAACAGTGTAAGAGGCTTCCCTTTTCTCCACACCCTCTCCAGCATTTATTGCTTGTAGACTTTTGGATAGCAGCCATTCTGACTGGTGTGAAATGGTACCTCATTGTGGTTTTGATTTGCATTTCTCTGATAATGAGTGATGTTGAGCATCTTTTCATGTGTTTGTTAGCCATCTGTATGTCTTCTTTGGAGAAATGTCTGTTTAGTTCTTTGGCCCATTTTTTTATTGGGTCGTTTATTTTTCTGGAATTGAGCTGCAGGAGTTGCTTGTATATTTTTGAGATTAATTCTTTGTCAGTTTCTTCATTTGCTATTATTTTCTCCCATTCTGAAGGCTGCTTTGGCTATTTGAGTTTTTTTGTATTTCCATACAAATTGTGAACTTGCTTATAGTTTCCTTTGTTGTACAAAAGCTTTTAATTTTAATTAGGTCCCATTTGTTTATTTTTGCTTTTATTTTTTTTTACAAGTCATTGACTAGTTTTCCCAGCACCACTTGTTAAAGAGGTTGTCTTTTCTCCATTGTATATTCTTGCCACCTTTGTCAAAGATAAGGTGTCCATAGGTGCATGAATTTATCTCTGGGCTTTCTATTTTGTTCCATTGATCTATGTTTCTGTCTTTGTGCCAGTACCATACTGTCTTGACTGTAGCTTTGTAGGATAGCCTGAAGTCAGGCAGGTTGATTTCTCCAGTTCCATTCTTCTTTCTCAAGATTGCTTTGGCTATTTGAGTTGTTTTTTTTTTGTATTTCCATACAAATTGTGAAATTATTTGATCTAGTTCTGTGAAAAATACCATTGGTAGCTTGATAGGGATTGCATTGAATCTATAGATTGCTTTGGGTAGTATACTCATTTTCACTATATTGATTCTTCCGATCCATGAACATATTTCTCCATCTATTTGTGTCCTCTTTGATTTCTTTCACCAGTGTTTTATAGTTTTCTATAATATGTCTTTTGTTTCTTTAGGTAGATATATTCCTAAGTATTTTATTCTTTCTGTTGCAATGGTGAATGGAATTGTTTCCTTAATTTCTCTTTCTATTTTCTCATGATTAGTGTATGGGAATGCAAGGGATTTCTGTGTGTTGATTTTATACCCTGCAACTTTACTATATTAATTAATTAACTCTAGTAATTTTCTGGTGGAGTCTTTAGGGTTTTCTATGTAGAGGATCACATCATCTGCAAACAAAGAGAGTTTTACTTCCTCTTTTTCAATCTGGATTCCTTTCATTTCTTTTTCTGCTCTGATTGCTGTCTTGATCAGCTTCCCTGGTCACTCAGCAGTAAAGAATCTGCCTGACAATGCAGGAGATGCTGGTTCCATCCCTGTCAAGAAGATGTCCGGGAGAAGGAAATGGCAACCCACTCCGGTATTCTTGCCTGGAATATCTCATGGACAGAGGAGCCTGGTGGGCTATACAGTTCATTTCAGTTCAGTTCAGTCACTCAGTCGTGTCTGACTCTTTGCGACCCCATGAATTGCAGCACACCAGGCCTCCCTGTCCATCACCAACTCCCAGAGTTCACTCAGACTCATGTCCATCGAGTCAGTGATGCCATCCAGCCATCTCATCCTCTGTCGTCCCCTTCTCCTCCTGCCCCCAATCCCTCCCAGCATCAGAGTCTTTTCCAATGAGTTAACTCTTCCCATGAGGTGGCCAAAGTACTGAAGTTTCAGCTTTAGCATTATTCCTTCCAAAGAAATCCCAGGGCTGATCTCCTTCAGAATGGACTGGTGGGATCTCCTTGCAGTCCAAGGGACTCTCAAGAGTCTTCTCCAACACCACAGTTCAAAAGCATCAATTCTTCAGTGCTCACCTTTCTTCACACTCCAACTCTCACATCCATACATGACCGCAGGAAAAACCATAGCCTTGACTAGACGGACCTTAGTCAGCAAAGTAATGTCTCTGCTTTTGAATATGCTGTCTAGGTTGGTCATAACTTTCCTTCCAAGGAGTAAGCGTCTTTTAATTTCCTGGCTGCAATCACCATCTGCAGTGATTGTGGAGCCCCCCCAAATAAAGTCAGCCACTGTTTCCACTGTTTCCCCATCTATTTCCCATGAAGTGATGGGACCAGTACCATGATCTTCGTTTTCTGAATGTTGAGCTTTAAGCCAACTTTTTCACTCTCCACTTTCACTTTCATCAAGAGACTTTTTAGTTCCTCTTCACTTTCTGCCATAAGGGTGGTGTCATCTGCATATCTGAGGTTATTGATACTTCTTCTGGCAATCTTGATTCCAGCTTGTGTATCTTCCAGTGCAGGGTTCATGAGGTAGAGAGTCAGACACAACTGAGCGTGCACACACAGGCACTATTATAACTTTTGTTTCTACTATCAAACATAATATAGAAAACTCAAGAGAAGAAAGAAGTATATTGCGTTTACTCATATTTTTGCTTATATTCTGTCCTCCTTCCTAATGTCTGAAGATTCCTCCTTATATAATTTCCTTTCTCTTTAGAGAAACTTCTTTAGCCGTTCTTTAAGGGTAGATTTGCTGGTGTCAGATTCTCTTAGTCTTCTTTCATCTCAAAATGTCTTGATTTTTCCTTCGTTCTTGAATTATATTTTCACTGGATACAGGATTCTATAAGTAAAATTCTTTTATTTCAGTACTTTAAAATATTGTGCCAATCCTTTACCCATGCTTTCTGATGAGGAATCCTATGAGTTTGTTTTTCACTTAAGGTAAATTCTCATGCTGTTTTTAAGACTTCTCTTTGTCTTTAGTTTTCAGAAGTCTGACCACAATGTGTCTCTGTGTGGATTACTTTGGGTTTATCCTGTTTGGTTTTAGCTTAGCTTCTTGAATTGCAGATTTATACCTTTTACCAAATTTGGGTCAACCCTGTTGTTCTCCTGTCCTTCTGAGATTACAGTGATATATACATTAGATTTTTTGTTATTAGTCCCACAGGTCCCTTTGGCTCTATTCCTTTTCGCTCCTGACACCCAATTTTTCAGGTTGGATAATTTCTGTTATTCTATCTTCCAGTTCACTGGTTCTTTCCTTTGTCCCATCCATGCTTCTGGTGAGCCCATCCACTGAGTTTTTCTATATTAGTCATTGTATTTTTAACTTGTAAAATTTTCATTTGGTTCTTTTCTGTATCTTGTATTCTTTGCTGAGAATTTCCATTTTTTCCATTTCAAACTTATTTGTAATTGCTTGTAATTTTTATGATAACTGCTGTCAAAAGTCTTTGTCAAGTAATTCTAATATCTCTGTTAGATGTTATCATGCCAGATGTGCTGGCATCTATGGATAGTTTGTTTTCATTGAATTTGGGATCTTCTTGGGACTTGGTATGATGAGTGATTTCCTACTGAAAACCAAACATTTAAAAATTTATTATGATTATAAATCTTATTTAAATCTGATTTAGCTGGCTTCGTCTGAAATTATTATGATAGAGGTAAGGGAGAATGTCAGGTTGCCCAGTTAACTTCTGTTGAAATCTGAACGTTTATTCTGGGCTGTTAGGAGTCCCAGCTCCCCACTGAGCCTCCACTGCTACCTGTGTGGGTGAGAGGGTTGTTACTGCTCTCCATGTGGCCTCCAATGACACCATGAGGAGGGGAAGCTTTCTAAGGCCCTTCAGGGATGCCAGGAATGAAATCCTGCTCCCTTCTCAGCCTTCCTTTATACAACCCCAGTGTGGGGACTGGGGTGCTTCATTATAGGCTGGTGAAGGTTGAGGTCTAAGCTCCCCGTTTGGCCTTTGTTGGCATGGGTATATGTGTGGCCACCATTTTTTTTCAATGGAGATTGGCTGAAGTAGAGCTGTGATTGTCTAAAAATTTTCTGTCTTGTTAGTCTGTCCCCTTCTTTGTCCTTTGCCTAGAGAGAGCGGGCTTCTGCTAGATGTTTTCTCTTTTTAATCTGCATTCATTAGTGTTTTCAGGTTGCCGACTTTCCCCGTCTAGACTATATGAGGCAAAAAGAAAACTCAAGGAACTCAGCAGTGTGTAATTCCTTGGTACATTACTTTGTTGGGGCTGCAATAAGAAGCACCACAGACTGAGTGACATACACAATAAAATTAATTTGCTTACAATTTTGGAGGCTAGAAGTCCAAGATCAAGGTGTCTAAAGAGTTAGTTTCTTCTGTGTTTTCCTTCCTTGGCCTGTAGATAACCACCTTTTAGTTGTGTGTTTATGTGTGCACACCTTCCCCTGGGGTGTGTGGGTCCAAATTTTCTCTTCTTATAGAGACACTAGTCATATTGGATTACAGCCTGTCCTGATGACCTCATTTGACCTGAATTACATCTCTGAAGATCTTGTCTCCAAATATAGTCACATTTGGAGGAACTGGGGGTTAAGATTTCAACATTTGAGTTTTGGGGATTCAGCCAGTGACATATGGATCCCAAGGTTCCTGGCCTATCTTCTTTCTCTCTACCTTCCTAAGTCCTTTATATTTGTTTTGTATATAATATCCAGGGTTTTTAGCTATCCTTAGTGGGTGGAATAGGGAATAGTCAGTCCCCCATTCAGTTGTCAGGCCATTAAAACATAGTTGGTGACTGAGGTAGGGTCTGGACTAAGGCCATGGAGTAGAGCTCCTTTCATTGGAGCCCTCAGTGCTCAGGCAGTGGAACTCCTGGGAGAGTACCTGGTATAAAGGGAGAGACAGACCGAAAAACAAAAAACAATCAGAACTAAGGTCCAAGAGCCCAGGGAGCATTTTAGTAACGGTGTGGTAAAAAGTGAGGTACCAGGGGGCTTGGGAGATAAAACAGAAGGTTTTCAACTAGCCAGAGAATGAAGTCTTGGTTCTAAGCATAGTACTAGAACTTCTTCAAGACACCCATCCCTGTGTTGTGGGGCTCACCTTGGGAAATGGCTCTAGAGTGAATCTGAATAACTATAATTTTTGCTGAGGATAGGAGCCCCAGTATAGAGTGGGACACAGAGAGGAAACCACCTCCCATCTGACTGCATGGTTGTTGCCTTGGCAAGCTGACAAGGGTCTGCACCAAGGCCAGCAGGGTTCATGGAGCAACACCTATGGCAATGGCAGATGTCCTGCTGCACTGGCCAAAGGGATTGAAGACTATCTACCACAGTAGAAGCAGCCCTGGCGCTCATGAAGCTGAGATCAGTGGACATGAGAAGCTGCCTTGGAGTGAGGTTCCAAGCCGCCCCCCCACACCCTTGCTTCACCCCTCACCAGGCAGCTGCAGACTCCTCTGAGCATGCCTGGGATTTCTCACATATCTCTGAGAGAATATCCCCTGGAAAAATCTGCTTTTCTTACTGGTCATGTAAGTGGCTACAGAAGCATCAAGATTTGTGATATTGATGTAGGAATGACCTGACTTGTACTTAGCAGGTACATTAAGGGAAACACATTAGTCATTATTATAGCTTTTGTCTGAGTTTCTGGGCTACACCCAAGAGGGGAAATGTGGGTTTTAAAAATGAAAACATCATTTTTATGCAGGAAGTATTCCAACACCTCCTGTTTCCTCACAGTCCTTCAGTTTGTCTGGTTTCTGCCTTGTCATCCCATTTGAGTTAGGATCATGCAGCAGGCTAGAGGAAAGGGAAAGCCTGTCTGGAGCTGAAAGAGCATCGCTGGGGTTGGCAACACATAGTATGATTCCTACCTTCATTTTCTGGGAGCAAAAGGAGAGTGGGGTCTTCAAATGCTCTGCAGACTTTCTGGTCACTGACTCTGCAGCATGCATGTCTCATATTCATGAACATCAGCCCTATAGTCCCTGATTTCTACTTAGCACTTAATAGAGGTCAGGAGTAGAATTTCTTCTTCCTTTATTGCTTCAAAAAGGCCCTCATCAGGGAATTAGGGGGGGATTACACTTTATGGATCCAAGACCTCTAACAAGATGAAAACAAGTAACACAGTCACTTCCCGCTATCTTGGACAGATCCCTCAGGAAGAGGAAAGTGTGCCATTTTGGAGGGAGTAGACAGAAGCCATATGTCATCATAAAGTAACATCTTTGATTTTGTATAGAACTCAGGTTCATTTTTAAACCCTATTTTCTCTCTGAAGGGCTTTCTTTTTCGGTTACTGCCTACAGCTTGAAGCTAGGACCCCATGGAGGAGACCTACAATCCTACACTCCATTTTGCAATAATTATGTTATGTTCAAGCAATGATGTTTTTAGTTCTAAAGTGATCTTTCCTCAGTGCAAATCTGATCTTGTCAGGCAGGGTTGGATGCCTGATCTTGATGTCCTTGGGATGTCTATACCTTTATTAGCACTCACCACACTGTATTAAAATGCTGATGTACTTGTCTGTCTTTCTTACTTGGGTGTGAACTTCACAAGTAGGGGAACTGCCTATTATTCATCTTACAACCCTGGAATGTGGCAAAAACCTGAAACATAGGTGGCCTTCAATAAATACTTGTTAGTTAAGTGAAGGGCTGACAAAATGAATGAACGAATGACTAATCCATGACTTTTTATTCTGAAGGACAGGTCAACTTGGCATCACTTGCTTACTTCCTAAGTGTTCAGTGTTCAGTTGCTAAATCCTATCCGATATTTGCAAGTCCTTGGACTGCAGCACACCAGGCTTCCCTGTCCTTCACTGTCTCCCAGAGTTTGCTCAAATTCATCACCTTTGAGAGTGTAATGCCAACTAACCATCACATTCTCTGCCACCCTCTCCTTCTTTTGCCTTCAATCTTTCCCAGCGTCTGGGTCTTTTCCAATGAGTCAGCTCATTGGACCACTTTGGGTGGTCAAAGTATTGGAGCTTCAGTTTCAACATCAGTCCTTTCAATGAATAAGGAAGGTTGATTTCCTTTAGGATTGACTGGCTTGATCCCCTTGCTGTCCAAGGGACTTTCAAGAGTCTTCTCCAGTACCACAATTCAGGCATACATGTTCAATAAACTCATTAAACATTTATAGGCCACTTACCTATGTGCCAGCCCAGCACTGGAGGTACAAAGGTTAAGAAGCACAGTGCCCAGAAGTCTTATGTAGCTTCCAGTCTGGAAAGTGGTACTGCCACTGGTCCTATAGTAGATAAATACCACAGGCTAAAATAGCCTTACATCAGGCCAGGTCCATTCTTCCTCCAGTAAGATTCAGGTCTGGTTATCCTGCCAAATAAATGAGTTATGAAAACAGCAGCCAGCCTTTTCCGGTCATGCTCCCAGACCAGGAAACAGGTCTGCATTTAATAACGCAGCTGTGTGTCCTGCCACAGAGGTGCAATGACCCTGGGACAAATGCAAAAGTGGTCTTGTTGCAGGAAGGTGGACCCCTTCCAGGGCCTGAGAGTGGACTCTCTTCTAACACCTGGAAATAAATTGTCTGATGAGACACACATGCTGATAAAACAAGAGACTTTATTGGGAAGGGGTGCCTGGGTGGAGAGCAGCAGGAGAATCCCTCTATCTCGTGGCTTGGAGCCTCAGGTTTTATGGTGATAGGGTGAGTTTCTGGGTTGTCTCTGGCTAGTCATCTTGCCTGGCCCGTCTCTGGTGACTCAGAGTCCTTCCTGCTGGTGCACACGTCTCTCAGCCAAGATGGTTCAAGTGTGAGGGTTTCTGGGAGGTTGGCAAGACTCCTCCCTCCTGCTTTTGGCCCCTTTTGAACTCTCCCGCTTAGTTTTCGGTGGCAGCGCCTCATTCTTTGTAGTGACCTCCTGTGTGAGACAACTCAGGCAAGTGGTTGTCCTCATGCCTGGCCAAAGTGGGTGGGTTTTGTCGATGGTTCCCTAACAATCTGGCTGGAAGGGATGGGGGAGGGCTGGTGGAAAGGACAGGATTTGTGAAGCTGCATTTCCCTCCAAGCTCTAACTTAGTGTGGATATTAGAAAGGACTTCTGGTGAATCTTTTAGAAGGGTATTGACAGACTTGCGGGAATGCCAAAACCTCCAAAGTCACCAACAGTGCCACCACTGAACGAAGCTTTTGTCCTTTACTGGGTCTCCCCTGGTGGTTCAGATGATAAAGAACCTGCCTGCAACGAAGGAGACCCAGGTTCAATCCCTGAGTCGGGAAGATCCCCTGGAGAGGGACATGGCAACCCATTCCAGTATTCTTGCCTGGAAAGTCCCATGGACAGAGGAGCCAGGGGGTCTACAGACCATGGGGTCACAAAGAGTCGACACGGTGAGCGAGCACTGCACACCAAGTGTCGCCGTGTGCCTTTCGCGGAGGTAGGACGGTGAGACTCTGGAGACGTGAGACCCTTCCCGGCGTCTCGAAAACCACACGGTGAAAGGATGCTGACTATAAGCGTCTTTCATTTTCATCATTCCTTCGGAAGCTAGTAAAAGCTATTACAGAATCAGGCTTAATAAGGAAGACGGGAAAACTATTAGCTCACTCAGTCACTCTCAGTGCTTCAGTGTTATATAGGCAGCTCCATTCATCTGTCACGGTTTCTCAATTCCTCATCAACAGTCACAAAGTTCAGGAAAGATGGTAATACCCTTATTCTGAAGAGCCAGACATAAGACCAGCTCTGGTTGGGACATTTAGTCCTGGATGGGAAAGTGGCAGGGTGAGACCAAACGTCTGGTCTGAACATGGCAGAAGCTCCTCACTGTCTTCCCTTTGCAAGAGGTTTTGACAGAGCAAGTGCACATATGATGAAAGAGAGGGAGAGGCGGTGGGGGAGGGCTGAGTGCAAGGGAGTTCTTTGGAAGCCTGGTATGATTCTGTCATGTTTCATCACCATCACGAAGAGTCCAAATCTGAAGTAAAAAATGGCAAAGACTCAAAGAAAATAAGTCATGCAGACGGGGTAATGACCTAATTAAAAAGCTCCTCTATCTGCTGCCATGTTCTATTTATAGCTGAAATATGAACATTCCTGACAGGAAATATAAAGCATAGCAAACTTAAGATTTTAAGGTGGTAGGTTCAGGTTTGCTTAATAAATCATTCCTGTGTTCATGAGGTTGGATATTTTTATTCATATGCCTTTTCATTTTAATGAAATTGTTAGTTCATTCTCTTTTCTGTATGAGATGACATTCATGGGATTTACTTGCTATTCAGGGATGGTGGAGAGAGCAGGAAAAGGATCTTTTTGTTTAAAGTGTTTTGCTAAATGTACATGAACTTCATACACACACCATTGCCCTCAATATACCCTAATGCCTTTTCTCAGGACTGGTTTTTTAGGTTATATTGCAGCAGCTGTTTTTTCCCCCAGAAATGACCATAAATAATTGTATTATGTTTTACTGAAATCATTACAAAAATAAAACCAATAAGAAAAACAAAGTTTTTTTAATCAAGAAGTATCTAGACCCTTATACTAAATGTTAAGAGAAAAAAGTAGAACACATGTTGTGTGAGTAATCAGGCCCACATTTCTGAAGCCTTGGTATCCAGGACCTATAGACATGCCAGCAAATCCCTCACTGGCAGAATTAATCTTTCATGAAAGAGTGTTTTTCAGTTTTTTGGGGAAAAAAGTCTTTTCTAGGCCTTTTAGTTCTACAAACAGTGTTATTAAATCTGAGGGTAATTCAGAATTTTTTGAAAGAAAAAAATTTACATATCCTTCCCCACTCCCCAGAGCTGATGTAAAGTATTTTTTTTCAGTACTATAAAAGTATATATTTAAAACAAATTTTAAAGTCTTGATCTTTGTGGCTGTTGTATAAGTGCAAAGCCAAAACAAGTTGTGATGTTTAATTTCATTTGTCAACTTGGTGAGGCTACAATGTCTACATATTTAGTCAAATTCCAGACTTGTGAAATTCTTGTGAAAGAATTTTTAGGTGAGGTTAATACATAGATCAGTAAACTCTGAATACAGTAGATTACCCTGCATAATCTGGGTGGGCCTCATCTAATCAACTGAAGGCCTTAGAAGACTGAGGTACCCTGAGGAAAAGGGAATTCTGCCTCCAGATAATCTCTGGGCTCAAACTGCAGCATCAACTCTTCCCTGAGTCTCCAGCATGCCAGTGCATCCTGCAGATTTTAGATGCCAGCTCCTATAACCCTCATGAATTTATTACAATTTTCTCTCTGTTTCTATCTGTATTCCTCTCTCTCTCTCTCATTCTCTGCACACACACACATACACATGTCCTGTTGGTTCTGTTTCTCTGGAGAACTTTAATACACAGATCCACAAATTAAGTAACCATAAAGTATGAAACCAATAAAAGTTGAAATTAACAACTCTAATATAATGTGACAGATGTCAGTTTACTAGTGTCTGATGTTGAATTTCATGGTGGAAATATGGCTTCTTGGAATTACTTCAATTTTTTCATCTGTTTCTATATTTGACTTTAAAAATATTAATGCCAAGAAACATTGTTCATATAAATGTGTTGTAGAAAACAACATAAATAACTTTGCTCAGTAGCTTCAGTCACGTCCGACTCTTTACAACCCTATGAATTTTAGCCTGCCAGGCTCCTCTGCCCATGGAACTTTCTAGGAAACAATACTGGAGTGGGTTGCCTTGCCTTCCTCCAGGGGATCTTCCCAACCCAGGGGACAAACCTGCAGGTCCTGCATTGCAGGCGGATTCTTTACCCCGGAGCCACCAGGTTTTAAGGTTTTATTTTTGCAAGTCCTGGAAAATTAGACCTTACCTTTAATTAAAATGTTAACCATAAGCACAACTAATTCTATAAAGTTGCTTAATTCACTGGCATGCATGTATGCTCAGTCACTTTCAACTCTTTGCAATCCATGGACTGGAGCCCATCAGACTCCTCTATCCATGAAATTTTCCAGGCAAGAATACTGGAGCAGGTTGCCATTTCCTACTCTAAGGTATCTTCCCAACCCAGGGATCAAACTTGTGTCTCTTGCATTTCTTGAACTGGCAGGTGAATTCTGTCGCACTGCACCACCTGGAAAACCCTTAATTCATTGGAGGGTAACATAAAAACCCTCTTGAAAGTGGGCATAGAGGGAACATAATAAAGGCCATATATGACAAACCCACAGATAACATCATATTCAACAATGAAAAGCTGAAAGTATTTCCTCTAAGCTCAGGAACACACAAGGATCTCCTCTCTTACCACTTTTATTCAACATAGCTTTGGAAGTCCTAGCCATAATAATCAAAGAAGAAAAAGAAATAAAAGGAATCTGAATTAGAAAATCAGAAGTGAAACTGTGATGGTCTGCAGATGACAAGATACTACACATAGAAAACCCTTAAGATGCTACCAGACGTCTACTAAAACTCAAATAAATAAATAAAAATAAAAAGCCAAATAAATAAAAATTAAAAAGATTGCCAAGAGGAATATCAACAACCTCAAATATACAGATGGTACTACTCTAATGGTAGAAAGTGAAGAGGAACTAAAGAGCCTCTTGATGAGTGTAGAAGAGGGGAGTGAAAAAGCTGACTAGAAACTCAACATTAAAAAATTAAATTAAAAAACTAAGCTCATGGGATGGGAGCATCTGGTCCCATCACTTTGGCAAATAGAAGGGGAAAAAGTGAATGCGGTGATAGATTTTACTTTCTTGGGTTCTAAAATCACTGTGGACAGTGACTGCAGCCAGAAAATTAAAAGACTTGCTTCTTGGAAGGAAAGCTATGACAAACCTAGACAGAATGTTAAAAAATAGAGACATTACTTTACTGACAAAGGTATGATTTTTCCAGTAGTCATGTACGGATGTGAGAGTTGGACCATAAAGAAGGCTGAATGCCAAAGAAATAATGCCTTTAAACCATGGTGTTGGAGAAGACTCTTGAGAGTTCCTTGGACCGCAAGGAGATCAAACCAGTCAATTCTAAAGAAATCAACCCAGAATATTCATTAGAAGAACTTTTCTAAAGCTCCAATACTTTGACCACCTGATGCAAAGAGCCAACACATTGGAAAAGACCCTGATGCTGGGAAAGATCAAAGGCAAAAAGATAAGGGGTCAGCAATGGAGAAGGAAATGGCAACCCACTCCAGTGTTCTTGCCTGGAGAATCCCAGGGACTCGGGAGCCTGGTGTGCTGCCGTCTATGGGGTTGCACAGAGTCAGACACAACTGAAGCGACTTAGCAGCAGCAGCAGCAGAGGATGAAATGGTTAGATAGTATCATCAACTCAATGAACTTGAATTTGAGCAACTCCGGGAGAAGTGAAAGACAGAGGAGTGTGACGTGCTGCAGTCCATGGGGTTGCAAAGAGGCAGATAGGACTGAATAACAACTATAAAAATTTCTTAAATCTACAGTGTTATCTAACTCAATGATTGATGGAACGGGGAAGAAAAAAAATTCTTTGTAAATAAACTGCTTTAGTTGATGCATATAAATACCAGGCACCCAATGCAACTGCTTTTAAATTTGAATGTGGAAGCAGGATCTTTGTAAGCAGCATGCTCGCATCATCATATGCACAAGCTGATTCTATTCTTCTAGCAATCTCTTCAAGCTGTTACAAAAATCCTCCCTGGTACAGTGTGCCATGACAGCATGTGGGCTTCAGCTCACAAACTCCACAAGTGCAAATGAAGCAGTAAACATGCTTGCCAGGCCTCATTTACAATGTGGTTCACCAGATAATCCAGAATATACTTTTATTATCTAGGTTATCATTGAGAGAAAGGTAAAATATGTTTAAAATAATCGTATCTCTTTATATGAAGAGCTCTTAAATATTAGTGAAGAAATGTAAGTAATTTTATTGACAAATAGAGGAAGCATACGAATAACAGCAATGAAATTAAAATGGCATGTAACAAATGGAAAGACTTCTGCTTAAGCATGGCAAATTAAACATACGTATTTCCCCTTGCTTCCTTCTATACTCTGTTAAAATTGCAAAAAGTAATGAAAAAGCACCACTTACAGGGAAAGGCATGATAGCAGATGAGTAACATGGATGTCATTTTGAAAACTGGGAAGCAGGTGGGTGAGCAACACTTACTTAGCAGCCAGAATGGAACCCGAGACCACAAGAGTGGGGAGTAAGGATGGCACACGAGCAAGAAGAAGGATATCAGTTTACACTCGGATCCTCTGAGGGCACAGGGATTGCTTATTAAAGGTTGGTTACAATGTTGTAGTTTTTAAGCCATATGTGTGTGTTATTGGTCCTTGCCCCTTGGTTTCATGCCCTTGTGTAGTCTCCTCCCACACTAAACGAGGTGGTATAAGTAATAGGACATTGTGGAAAGGACAAAGTGTGACCTCAGAGGCTAGGTCACAAAGCTTCTGTCGTTCTGCCCTCCTTTCTCTCGTGGAGAGCTGCTCTCGAATAACTCACGTTATCAGGACACAGGAGTGGCCCTATGGAGAGGTCTGTGTGTGCTGACTGTCAGCCTTGCTAACCTTGAGAGCAAGCGAGCCGTTTGGAAGCAGCTCCGCCAGCACAGGTCAAGCCTTCAGACGACTGCAGCCCCTGCCAACACCCTGGCTTCAGTGTCACGAGAGACACTAAGCCAGAAACACCCATGTATGCTGCTCCAGAATTCCTGAAGCATAGAAACTGAAATAGTAAACCTTTTCTAGCCACTAAGTTTTGGTGAAATTTTGTTACATAGCAACAGACGACTACTATAAGCAACTGCAGACTAGGAACGCTGAAGAAGGTGCAGGAGGCGACTGGAGAGCCTGGAGTGGATAGTTCAGAGTGAATGTGGCTGGCCACCAGGACAGAAGACCCCAGGATGGGCATGTGAGACATAGACATCTCTTGGAAACTCCCAGAAGTTTTATGGAGTAAAGGCACTGTGAGAATAGTAGTGGGAAGGCTACTCAGTTAGTCATGTCTGATAATTTGTGATCCCATGGACTACAGCCCACCTAGCTTCTCTGTCCATGGGATTCTCCAGGTAAGAATACTGGAGTGGGTTGCTGTGTCCTCTTCCAGGGAATCTCCCCGACCCAGGGATAAAATCTGGGAAGTCCGGGTTGTTTAGCAGTGTGGTTGGCAGCACTGCACCAGGACACGGTTGGCTCTCTAAGCCAGCAGTGACATACACATGCTATTATTTGTTTACTAAGTCGTGTCTACCTCCTTGTGACCCCATGGACTGCAGCACACCAGGCTTCCCTGTCCTTCACTATCTCCCAGAGTTGGTTCAGATTCATGTCCATTGAACCGATGATGCTATCTAACCATCTCATCCTCTGCCAGGTTATATATAAAATAGCTGGAAGGAAATTTTAATAATGAAGGTATCTGGATGGTGAGATGGTGCCGGGAGTCAGCGTGAGGAACTCCGCCTGTTGCAAAGGTCATGAGGAAGGAGGCTCAGCATATGCAAAGGCGGGCTCGAGCCTCAGGAGACCCCCTGTTCCGGAGCATCTACCCCCAAAACCAGAGTCTGCCTGCTTTACTGTGTTATGCTTTCCACCTACTCTTCTGACATTAACAGGGGGCTGTCCCCCCACCACCTTTTTCTGGAAAAAGTTAATTTAGAGCTTTTAGATAATAAATCTCCTGGGCATAATAAGAGTGTTTCAATCCCAAAACCCCTCTGATGGCTTTCTAGCCTGCCTGCCGGACTTGTACAGCTGCGCATGTGATTGTTTCTGGCCTCCCAACTGCGAGAGGCACAGGAAGCTTAAAGCATCCTAGGAATGTAGGGGCTTCCGAGGAGTCAAAAATCATTAGAATAGGACTGATTAAGGGTTTCATTTGTTGAGCCAATACTTGCTGCCAAATTTTCATATCTTTTATTTGTAGATATAGTTGGCATGTAGAAAAAACAGGTAGTAGACCTGGTATTAGCAACATTACATCTTTGAGTTAAGTACTTTCTTTGTTATAACTCACTGCAACCTTTATTCTACAGGAATGTAACTTTATTTAGTACTTTGAGGGTGATGCAGATTAACGAGAAAACACTTCAAGGGAAAAGGAGTTTTCTGGTTGATAGACATTTATTTAGGAAAAGAGCCATAAAAATGTTAACAGGCCCCCTGGCCAGAAGATGATGTAAAACCACCTAAGACCTTTTGTATATGGAAGGGTATGCAAAAAGAAAGCCTGGTCTCAATAAGGGTCAGGACTGCTGCCCCTGCATAACTCTGCATATTCCATTATTTCTTTCTGTACAAACTTGGGGTATATAAGCTGCTTTTGAAAATAAAGTTGTGGGTCTGGCACCGATGCTTGGCTCCCCCATGTCGTTCTTTTCTCCCTTTTCTGGCTGAATTCCCATCTGGAGTGTGGAGGCTCACTGTGTCTACTTATTTGCCCTGGCTTCGAAGACCCATGCGAGAGGGAGCCCAAGGCAGGGCACCCTCTGCTATTCAAGCAGGTGCTGGTGGCCTATGGAGACAGTGCAAATTTCTTGTCTTGGAACTTTATTGGTTTTCCGAGTAAACCAAGTTATTCAGCCTCTTTCCTCCACTTATTTTCCTACTACACTATTTCTTTCTAATCTCCCTCCATGTCTTTAATTAAGCAATTAATTCCTCAGACGCCAACTCCATCCCCGCTTCCAATTCCCTGGATCCACCAGGGCTGGACTCTGGCAAGATTGTAAGTAAACATTTACCTGTTTCCTTATGAACAACCTAGATAGCATATTCAAAAGCAGAGACATTACTTTGCCAACTAAGGTCTGTCTAGTCAAGGCTATGGTTTTTCCAATAGTCATGTATGGATGTGAAAGTTGGACTGTGAAGAAGGCTGAGCACCGAAGAATTGATGCTTTTGAACTGTGGTGTTGGAGAAGACTCTTGAGAGTCCCTTGGACTGCAAGGAGATCCAACCAGTCCATTCTGAAGGAGATCAGCCCTGGGATTTCTTTGGAAGGAATAATGCTAAAGCTGAAACTCCAGTACTTTGGCCACCTCATGCGAAGAGTTGACTCATTGGAAAAGACTTTGATGCTGGGAGGGATTGGGGGCAGGAGGAGAAGGGGACGACAGAGGATGAGATGGCTGGATGGCATCACTGACTTGATGGACGTGAGTCTGAGTGAACTCCGGGAATTGGTGATGGATAGGGAGGCCTGGCGTGCTGTGATTCATGGGGTCGCAAAGAGCTGGACACAACTGAGCGACTGAACTGAACTGAACTGAACTTAGTATGTTTTAAACCTCCCACATTTTCTGCAGTGAGCATGTGTTGGGTTAAAATTTAATTGTGGTAAAATGCACATAACATAAATTTTACAATTCAAGTGTACAGTTCAGTAGTAGCAAGTCTGTTCACATTGTTGTGCAACCATCACTGCTATCCATCTCCAGAACTTCTTTTCATCTTGCAAAACTGAAACTCTGGACCCATGAAACAACTCTCCATTCCCCCCTCCCCAAGCCCCTGGTAACCGTGACTCTACTTTCTGTCTCTATGGAATTGACTATTCTGGGGATCTGTGTAAGTGGATTCATGCAATAGTCCTTTATGCCCTCGAGTTTCAACCATATTATATGCCATGTTATAGCATATGTCAAATTTTCCTCCTTTTTAGAGGCTGGGTAATATTCCATTGCATGTATATACCACATTTCATTTATCCATTTGTCTGTTGATGGGCACTTGGGCTGTGCATTATTCTGCTCAGGCAGCTAGAACAAAATTCTCAGACTGGGTGGCTGAAACAACAAAACTTTGTTTTCTCACAGTTCTTTAGGCTGAAAGTCCTACATCAAAGTTTTGCCTGATTTAGTTTCTGGTGAGGGCTCTCTTCCCAACTTGCAGATGACTGCTTCCTTCCTGGACCCTCATATGGCCTCTCGTGTGTGTGTAGACACAGGAGGGAGAGTGCTTTCTCTGCTAGCTCTTCTTTGTTCTTGTTCTTTAGTCGCTCAGTCATGTCTGACTCTTTGCGACCCCATGGATGGGGGCATGCCAGGCTTCCCTGTCCTTCAATATCTCTCAGAGTTTGCTCAAACTCATGTCCATTGAGTCGATGATAACATCCAACGATCTCATCCTCTGTTGGACCATAAAGAAGGCTGAACACCAAAGAATTGATGCTTTTGAACTGTGGTGCTGGAGAAGACTTGAGAGTCCCTTGGACAGCAAGGAGATCAAACCAGTCCATCCTGAAGGAAATCAGGCCTGAATATTCATTGGAAGGACTGATGCTGAAGCTCCAATACTTTGGCCACCTGATGCAAAGAGCTGACTCATTGGAAAAGATTCTGATGCTGGGAAAGATTGAGGGCAGGAGGAGAAGGGGGCAAGAGAGGATCTCTTCTTATAAGGGAACTAATCCTATTGGAAAAAGGCACCTCTGGAATTAGGATGCTTTCCCCTGCAGGAGATCAGGAAACCTGCACTCTGACATTTTTCTCCCCAGTTTCTCAGAGTCCATGTGAAGATCACTCCTTGTGTTAACAGGTCTTGTGGTCAAATATGGGAACAACAGAGATGTTAAGGGCACAGGTTAGAAGTCGATCCAGTCCTGAGGACGTAATCTGCTCACCCTCTTGGTGGGGTGCATTTCAGTAACGCAGAAAACTTCTGGAGTTTTGCATTGATGGGTTAGTTATCCATTCATTTCTCTCACAAAAGAAACTTTGTCTAAGCCCCAAGAGTTGCTTCTTATGAGGTCAGCACCTGTGAGATCTGGTGCTGGGTAGGGCTGTGCTGAGCGTGGCATCCTCAGTGAAGGAGAGTGCAAAGCATGGGAATTAACAACATGGAAATCACAGCAGCCAGAAAGGTGGCTGGGAAAAGTCTGCCACATGTCCTCACATCTTTCTTTTTTTAAATATTTGTTTTATTTATTATTTATTTATTTGGCTGTGCCAGGCCTTACCTGAAGCATGCATGATCTTTTAGTTACATCATGTGGGATCTAGTTCCCTGACTAGGGATCGAACCCAGACCCCCTGTATTGGGAACCCAGAGTCCCAGCCACTGCATCACCAGGGAAGTCCCCCTCACGTCTTTCTTATGGCAAAAGAAATGCCAAAGCCCAGTGTGAAAGGAAATAATTAGACTACTCAGAACCATGTGGCTTTATAAGATAGAGCTTTCTGAAGCAAACACTTGAATGGGCTGAGCTGATTACCAGCGGGTTTGTGTCTAATGGCTGGGTCACTGGATCATACAGGTGCAACATTCCTAGAGAGTCCTGGCCTTGTGGCTGTTGTTTAGACTGTGGAATTCTAGAATCACTAGGCCTTCCCTTCTGGCATAGCCAGGCACAGATGCAGAGTTACATTTTTTGTCTGATGTCCCACAGGGTATCTTTTAACACTCGCCTGGAGGTAAGTGAGCTTCTGAAGTTGGAAACACCCTGCGGCATCATAAAAATTTGCTAAACCTGCTTATTTTGAAAAAGTATTTGATTCCATGTAAAATTAAAAGTACCTTTAGCAAGCTTTAGGATGGAAAGACCTGGATCACTCCTCCATTAAAGGTCCAGAGATGTGGAGTTTTCTTCTTTTCCTTTCAAGATTCCCAAAATGAATTCGGACTAATGGAATTCAATTAAATTCAATGGATATTGTACTTGGAGACTAATTTTTTTTAAAGAAACAGTATGATACTAGTGATGATACACATATATACATACACGTATGCACATACATGAGAAAAGAATCTGGATAGATAGAATCAAACCCAATTCTTTTTTAAAAAATGATTTTATTTTTGGCTGCATGGACCTTCATCGCTGTGCACGGGCTTTCTCTAGTTGGGGCGAGCAGGAGCTACTGTCGAGTTGAGGCGTGCAGGCTTCTCATTGCAGTGGCTTTTCTTGTTGTGGAGTATAGGCTTAGCTGCCCCACAGCACGCGGGATCTCCCCGGACCAGGGATCGAACCCGTGTTCCCTGCACTGGCAGGTGGATTCTTAACCACTAGACCACCAAGGAAGTTATCCACATGAACACATACACACAGCCAAAATGATTTTCCAAACTGTATTTCCAAAGGAAATCGAGTTTTAAAGGCTATCATTCAGACTCACATTAATCAAAATGCCACAGAGCAACTGGGCCAGTTCAGCTGAGCACAATACCTCCCATGAGGTCCTATCTTCCACTGGAGTCTATTGGGCATTTTCTGCCTGAATGGGAGCCTGGGACAGGCAGCGTGAGGTCACCAGTCCCCCGGAGCAGCCCAGGAATACATGGAGCAGGCTCCATCTTCAGGAAGCCAGCAGACTCCTGGCAAAATAAGGGGGCAGGAGAGAAGGGTGGGGGTTTGTAAAGCCAGGAGGTCCAGGAGAACTCCTTGGGTTTTTTCCTTCTAGAATGAAGTGCATTCCCTGTGTCTTCTTTATGACAGCCTTAGAAGGCTGGTGATGATATCTGCTGCTCCACGGTGAAACGCCCACCAGCATTGCTTTCCTGGATGCCTTTTTCCTTGCTCTGGGGGTAAGAGCACCCCGTTAGGAGGTTTTCTGGGGAGACAGGTAAAGGAAATCATGTGATGCTGTTAGTGATGTTATTTATGCAGCACCTTGCCTCCAGGACGAGGGAACAGAGGTGAGAGACTGACCCCCTAGGGCCTTGGGAGCAGTGAGCCTGCATGAATGGCAGTGTCCAGAACTTAATCTGTTAGGGGGTGCTTAGCTGCCTTTGTGTTGGAGGTGACCAGATAACTGGGCACTTCAGCTTCCTTCCTTTGGTAATATTTAGCTATGAATTCACACACTGTGACCAAATCAGCCTTTTTTGTTTTCTTTTCTTCTTGAAGAAACATGGGTAAGAAATAAGATGAGACTTCCCTCGTGGTATGGTGGATAAGAATCCGCCTGCCAATACAGGGGACATGGGTTCGATCCCTGGTCCAGGAAGATTGCACATGCCTCAGGGCAGCTAAGGGGATGTGCCACACCTAGTGAGCCCCTGTGCCTAGAGCCCGTGCTCCACAGCAAGAAAATCACTGCAGTGAGACGCCCGCACACCACAATGAAGAGCAGTCCCCAGGCTCCACAGCTAGAATGCCCGTGTGCAGCAGTGAAGACCCAGCGCAGCCAAAATAAAGAAATAAAAAATTTTAAAAAAGATTGAATAAACCCACACTGAAAAGGAAGGAAAGACAAAGTGATTTCTTTCAAGCATCTTCTTTCCTTCACTTTGGCAGCTAAACTGTTTTTTAAACAACACGTACCTACATTTCTATCTCTAAACTGCATTTTGATGTTACAATTATTCTGATAGTGATAACTATCGCTAATGGGGAAACTACTGAACAACTGTGGCTGCATCCTCTCACGTAATTTCCACACCACAAATGAAGCATTACTAGTCCCATTTTATATATGGTGACTTTACAGATGGCATTTTATAGAAAAGCAAGGCAATCAATGAATGGGGAAATTCATTCATGAATGAAAGAATTATGAATTAATGAATGGAACAATTAACCAAGGAGCGATTAGATAACTTCCAGTTTATATAGCTAGTAACTGAGGAAGCCAGAGTTTGACCTCAGCATATCCTCCTCCACCCACCATGCACCTTCCTTCTGGCCCACCACCTCCACAAAATCTGCAAGATTTATTTTCTGTATAACTGACTTCACTCATACCTGCACTCCATTCCGTTTTAAATAAGATCCCTTCAAGATCCCAAATAGTCGGGGAAATGTGTCCATTGTAGGCTCAGCTCTCCAGCAAGTCCAAAGCAGCATGGTTTCTGTCGTTGAGGAAGGGGGATTTGTGCGAAATTTGGTTTTGTGACCATAAGCTGGCTGTAGGGCTGACACGCGACCTTTCCAGGCCCCATGAAACCCCAGCAGAGGACCCTGACAAGCTTCTCCCTGTGCTTTGAGTCAGGATTTCACAGACAATGAACACAAAGACTTATCACACTGACAGAAGGAAGAGCAATGCTCTCCTTCATCCCGGTTCATGACAGCCAGGCCCCAGGAAGGCCCAGAGTGGGCCCTGTAGGGTGGCGGGCTGCCTACTGCCTGGACCATCCTCCTGGCCCTTTCGGTCACATGGAGGCTGATGCTCATACGACGCTTCTGAGTCAGATCTTCCTCACTGAGTGGAATTTAAGCATGTTTTCCAGTATTTCGCACCGCCAGCCTCCCCCACGCTGCCTGCCTCGTGGAGCTGACATGGCAGCTGCAGCACTAACGGGGTGTTAGTGCCCGGAAGTCGGTAAGTACCCCATACCAAGAAACTGTTGTCGTTGTCGTTTAGTTGCTAGATCGTGTCCAATCCTTTGTGATCCCAGGGACTATAACCCACTAGGCTCCTCTGTCTATGGGATTTCCCAGGTTAGAATATTGGAGTGGGTTGCCATTTCCTTCTCCAGGGGATCTTCTTGACTCAGGGATTAAACCTGAGTCTCCTGCATTAGCAGGTGATTTCTTTACCACTGAGTCACCAGGGAAGCCCAGACCAGCGAATAGCATTTTCAAAAATAAACATACAGAATCCTAAAGGGAGAAAGAAATGGATGGTAAGCACAGGCTCACTGTATGTGCGGGTGATATTGGGTGAAATGTGGCTTAGAAAACAGTCCTCATCCCTCACCCCACTTCCCAAGCTCCACATCCCTGTCCCAGTGATGCATGACCAATTCCAAGGTAACTGTGCCCATCCGAAGATGGCCTGAGAAGAAGCCTTTCTAACCTTCTAAAGCCAAGGAAGTCACTTGTGTGTAAGATATAAATCATATACACATAAATCCCTCTGTTTCACAGGGAAGCATTAAACGCACGGCCCATACATAATAATGTCTGTCATTAATCAAGAAGCAGTTGTTGAGGATCTACTATTAATATGTGCCAGGCATTGGAAGAGACCAATATCTCAAAAAATTATTATGACACTGTGTAGTAAGTGCTGTTTCTCACGGGGTATTGAAATTAGAAAATAATACTGGATTATATACAAAGAAATACAGGATCCCATAGAAGGAAGCAGATAAATCTGTCTGGGAGAGCTAGGGAACATGTCACAGAAGTTGAACTTCGAGCCTTGTTTTAAAGGCACATAGGAATTCATAGGCAGAGAATTCATAGGTTACATAAGGCAAATATTGTTGTTATTATTTAGTCCCTAAGTCATATTCAACTCTTTTGTGACCCCATGAACTGTAGCCCGCCAGGCTCCTCTGGCCATGGGATTCTCCAGACAAGAATACTGGAGTGGGTTGCCATTTCCTCTTCCAGGAGATCTTCCTGACCCAGAAATCAAACCCGTGTCTCCTGCATTGCAGGAGATTCTTTACCCACTAAGTGAAAGTGAAGTCGCTCAGTCGTGTCCAACTCTTTGCGACCCATGGACACCAGGCTCCTCCGTCCATGGGATTTTCCAGGCAAGAGTACTGGAGTGGGTTGCCATTTCGTTCTCCAGGGAACTTCCCGACCCAGGGATCGAACCCAGGTCTCCCACATTGTAGACAGACGCTTTCCGTCTGAGCCACCACTTGATCTTAGCCAAAAGCCATTGGGGAAATCCTTAAATATTCATTAATTGGGCTTCTCTGGTGGCTCAGATGATAAAGAACCAGCCTGCAATGCAGGAGACCTGGATTCCATCCCTGGCTCGGGAAGACCCCCTGGAGAAGGGAAAGGCTACCAATTCTAGTATTCTGGTCTGGAGGATTCCATGGACTGTATACTCCATGGGGTCACAAAGAGTCGGACATAACTGAGCGGCTTTCACTTTCACTTTTTAACTTTGCTAAGCAGCATGATGGGTTTGTGATTGCACATTTAAGAATGAAAAGCCAGAGAGAACTGAATTTGTATGGTTTAGCATAACTTTTGGAGAAGGCAATGGCAACCCACTCCAGTACTCTTGCCTGGGAAATCCCATGCACGGAGGAGCCTGGAAGCCTGCAGTCCATGGGGTCACTAAGGGTCGGACACAACTGAACGACTTCACTTTCATTTTTCACTTTCATGCATTGGAGAAGGAAATGGCAACCCACTCCAGTGTTCTTGCCTGGAGAATCCCAGGGACGGGGGAACCTGGTGGGCTGCCATCTATGGGGTCGCACAGAGTCGGACACGACTGAAGCTACTCAGCAGCAGCAGCAGCAGCAGCATAACTTTGAGAGCCAAGGTAATGTGGGTAGGAGAAAGAAAAGTCTAGGGCCTGGTTTGGGGGAAGATCATAAAGAACAAACTTTATTCATTAATTCATTTATTCAGAAAATATGTATTGCGCTCTAGTCATATCCAGAAACTGGAGCTAATAGTAGTGAATCTCAACAGGACTTAAGGAGGACAGAAATATCCACTACCATGCAGATTTCGTATCCCTGTCATCTCTCCTTCCAAATTTTCAGGGAAGTTTGTGTTCTTGTTAGTCTTTTGGTCCAGGGCTGGAAACTGAAGGCTGTATTTTCTAGTCCAAGCATGCAATGAATCATGGAGACCACTTCAGAGATGAAGATGCTAGGTGTCAGATGCAGCCAGAAGAGAGTTAGTCCTTGGAATTTGCAGAATTTGTACAGGATGCAGGAATTTGGAATGTGGGGTCCAAAGCAATTCTGTCTAGATCTCTAAGGCCAGGGAGTCTCAACCCCAAAACTGTGTTTTTCTTTGTTGCATCATCTTTTCCCACCACATCCCAAATACTGGTGTTTAACAATGTTCTCATCTTACTCCCCTCTTTTCTCAGTCTGTATGTTTTTCCAAGCAATTGTCATCCAGGTCTGTAGCATCAGCAACCACTTCTATAATTATGACTCATGAATCTCTCTGGTTCCTGCCTCTCTTCTGAGCTCCAATCCCCTATTTTTAAATTTGATACTGGACATCTCTTTTTGAACATCCCTCATGTAGTCGAGAATGAAAAACCAAAAGCATCGTCTTCATCTTTAGTTGTGTTTGCCTATGTTCCCTGTGTTGGTTAATGTCTCCACAAACTGCTGAGGATGTCTTTTAATACTTCTCCTTCCAGTCAGGCTCTGAGTCCCGTTAATTCCTAAGCATTCCCTAAATTCATCTTGTTCTCTCTACCTGCTATGTGATCACTGTTGGAATTCATCATCTCTTACCCTGTCAGTTACGAAAGAGCCCAATTGGCCTCCCCTGTCCCCCTGATCGAATCCATCTTTCATACTTATAACAGAATGGAAAATACAATTACTGGTTTTCTACCCAAGATCCATTAGCTTATTTTTCCTTCCCGGTGACTTAACTCACTTCTTCCTTCTTAATGGAAACTCAGTTTTGTTTGGGCATCCTCCCCTCCCCATATAACCTCTGTGCCTTGGGGGACGCTGACCCCAGTCTTAGTTCCAGGAATTAGTCCAGTTATATAGGAGGTATCCCCCTCATTGTCAGGAATGAGTTAAAAATTAATATGAAATCAATTCTGCCAAATGACACAGGAAGAGAGATTTGTTGGAAGCCACTAGGAAATTGCTTCTTAGTCTTCTTAGAGGGCTGTGGGAAGCCACTCAGCAGACGTGAACAAGGAAAGATTTAGTCTCAGTTGTTACTGGCAGCTGTTCTCCAACCGGAAGATGAGCCAGCTTTAAAATGACGCCAGCACTGTGGACAGCAGAATGGAGAGACAGATGGGCATCACCAGCTTCTGTAGTAACAGACCTCGGTCACCTCTAGACTGATTCAGTTCAGTTCAGTTCAGTCGCGTTGCTCAGTCGTGTCCGACTCTTCGTGACCCCGTGAATCGCAGCACACCAGGCCTCCCTGTCCATCACCAACTCCCGGAGTTCACTGAGACTCACATCCATCGAGTCAATAGGTGAGTCAATTGCCATTATGTCAGTTTATTTAGGGGCTTCCTCAGTGGCTCAGCACTAATGAATCCACCTGCAACGCAGGAGACGTGGGCTTGATCACTGGGTTGGGAAGATCCTCTGGAGGAGGAAATGGCAACCCACTCCAGTATTCTTGCTTGGGAACTCCCACAGACAGAGGAGCCTGGTGGGCTACAGTCCATGGGGTCACAAAGAGTTGGACATGACTGAGTGACTAAGCATGTATGTAGTTAGTTTAAGCCCATTTTAGTTGGCTTTTCTGTTACAGTCAAATGTATTCTATGAGAACACAGAATGATTCCCAGAATCACAGAGTGATTTAACAGAAGGATCATGTTATATACATCTACTTGAAGGCTCTCCACTCCTAGAGACAAAGTCCCTTCTCACTGCTTCAGGGCAGAGTGCACTGGAGGCTGCCTGCATGACTTGCAAGAGCTGATGGCAAACATCCCTTCTCAGATCTGCATTTGGTGATGCCACGGCGCACCCTGAAGTTGGCCCCTGTAGGAGTATTTATACTCAGGAAGTTGGAAAATCCTGCAGATCAGGGCTTTTTCTCCAGAGAGCTGTTAAGCATTTGCCAGCACAGCACTGCCTTGGTGGAACATTCCAGACCTTTCTTAGTTGGCTCAGGTCTGCCCCTTCAGCTTCTTCTCCTTCCCTTAGTGTCCCTGTAGCTCTAGCCAGATTGAACTTGTCATTTTGAGTTCTTACTTAGAATGCCTTTTCCTTCATCCTCAGGGCTGACTTCCCCACCAGGCACATGAGTTACTGTGCATGGAGTCCGTAGAACTTTCAGGGACCCATAAAAATGCCTTAGCTTCTTTTAAAATCAAAAAAGAAAAATGAACTTTTAGATAAAAGTGCTTTACAGAGAAGGAGAAATATCATATGAAAACCCTCATATGTGGAACTTGAAAAGAAATGATACAAATAAGCTTACTTGTAAAACAGAAAGAAACTCACAGACTTAGAAAATGAACTTATGGTTGCCTGTATTTAAAATGGATAACTAACAAGGACTTACTGTGTAGCACAGTGAACTCTGCTCAGTGTTATGTGGCAGCCTGGATGCAAGGGGAGTTTGCAGGAGAATGGATACATGTATGTGTATGGCTGAGTCCCCTGGCTACCTGAAACTGTCACAACCTTGTTATTTATACCCCAATACAAATAAAAAAGTTTAAAACATGGAATTAAAAAAAGAAAGTGCTTTAATATGTAATATTATATATTTGTCTTCTACCTGTTCCATCAGTAAAATGTAATTTTAAGTTATTTCTTAGGAGGAGAAAGCCCACAAGAGCAAGTGTCCAGATCTCATGAAAGTTACAGTGTGGCCCTAGCTCATCTATCTATCAAATTCATCCCAGTGAAATTTTTCTAAACTCCTCTAAATTAATTATCCTACCCATCACAATACTGTTTACACTTTTGAAATAATTCTCAGGATAAGGTGTGACATAAATAAATAAAATTTCTGTATAATAAAACATTATAACAACACTCATAGGTATATAAATATCTACCCTCTTCACAAACCTATGAGTGTTTTTGAAAGCAGCCATTCTATTTTATTCTACTCTGTAGCTCCAGGATCTTGAATAGGCCTTTCACAACAGGTGCTATACATCTTTTTTTTTGAATGAATGAATGAGTGAGTGGATGAAAACCTAGGAGTATTAGTTTGCTTAGGCAAACTAATATAATATAATTAGTATAATAATAATAATATAAAATAATAGTACAAAAGTACCACCCACCAGGGGCTTCAATAACTATTTATTTTTTACAGTTTTGGAGGCTAGAAATCCCAGACCAAGATGCTAGGGCATCCCTGGTGGCTCAGTGGTAAAGAATCTGGCTGCCCGTGCAGGAGACACAGGTTTGATCCCCAATCTGGGAGGGTCCCACATGCCACAAAGTAACTAACCCCATGTGCTACAGCTACGAGCCTCAGCTCGAGAGCCCGGGAGCTGCAACTGTTGAGCCCATTGCCGAACCTGCTGAAGCCCATACACCCTGGAGCCCGTGCTCTGCAACCAGAAGAGCCACGGCCATGAGCAGCCCCCACACTGCAACGAGGGTAGCCCCCACTCTCCACAACTAGAGAAAAGCCCCCACAGCAACGAACACCCAGCACAGCCAAAAGTAAATAAAAATTTTTGAAAGCATCACACTGGTTTAACAAACATTAGATGTCAGCGGGGTCCATTCCCCTGAGGCCTCCCTCCTTGTCTGGCAGATGGCCACCTTCTCCCTGAGTCTTCACAGGGTCTTTCCTCTGTGTGTGTCCATGCCCTAATCTCTTGTTTTTAACTTGATTACTCCGTTAGACACTTTTCCCAAATACAGTCATTTTCTGAGCTACTAACAGGACTTTAGCATAGGAATTTGGGGAGACACAGTACAGCCTGTAGCACTATGCTATAACATCTTATACTATTTGTTTTCATTTTGGCTTCCTCACTGGGCTAGACTGTGAAGTCATGAAGGGCAGAAAGTCTTGAGTGCTTCCTGTCTCCATTACCTAGTGGAGCAGTGCAGCCTTACCCGAGTGCATGGGTGGAAAGTGTCATGGGAATGTTGTGCACGGCCAGGAAGGCGGCACACATCATGAGGCAAACCCTTTGGTCACAGGAGACTGCAGAGGCTTCTGGGAGCCAGCAGCACTGGGAGAGTATTGAGAGCGGGAGCTTGACCATTCTGCCTTGAGCTGGAGTAGCTTGTGTTGCACCGCTTTACTCTTGACTTCGATGGATGCTTTAGAGACAGGCCTTAAAAAGCAAACACAGACTTCCCTGGTGGTCTAGCAGCTAAGAGTCTGCCTGCCAGTGCAGGGGACACAAGTTCAATCCCTGGTCTGGGACGATCCCACATGCCAAGGGGCAACTAAGCCCATGTGCCACAAATTCTAAGCTGATGCTCTGGGACTAGAGAAGCCACTGCAGTGAGACACCCCGGCATCCCAGTAGACAGTAGCCTTTTCTCCTCCTTACTGGCGAAAGCCCCAGTGCAACAAAGAGGACCCAGTGCATCCAAAAAGAAAAAAATGCTTCTGGGTTTTTAAAAGCTTATTTATTAACAGTGCTTTTAATAAAATAGTTTTGTAAAAGGGGGAGCTATTTTCTTTTTTCCAACAGGTTTGTTAGAACATCATGAATCACAGGAATACTCTCTGGTTGTATCATCCCCAAAAGATGATGTATTTACAGCTGAGGGTAATAAGAATGTTTTTGATGGGACAATGGGTTAAAATCCCAAGCCATTTCTTTCCATTCAAGCCATATCTTTCCACTGCATTTCTATCCTTCAGAAAACTGGAACCTATTCTAAGCTTCTAAGATGCCAAGAGGCCCTGCCATGTGATACACGTTCCTCGGTTTATATCCCATTTTTGATTCTGGTCGTTTTGGCTTCTCATCTCAGATCACTGAATGTTGGAGCTGAAAATCCATTTCCTCGTGTTCCAGCTGAGGAAACAGAAGGTCACGGAGTGGGTGAGGGCTTGAGTGTGATCTGAGTCTGTACCTCACAGTCTTGGATTATTTCCACACGTTCTGTTTCCTCTACCACCCAGTTCCCAGGCTTTGCTTTCAATCCCTTCTGAAACAGAAGTGGACTTGGAGTGTGTGAGTAAGAGGTCCAGTATCCAGCAGCCAGACAAATGGTCGTGCGTGCATGTGAGGTGCTTCAGGCACTTCCAGCTCTTTGTGACCCCATGGACTGTAGCCTGCCAGCCTACAGCCTGGGATTTCCCAGGCAAGAATACTGGAGGGGGTTGCCATTTCCTCCTCCAGGGGATCCTCCTGACCCAGGGATCGAACCCCAGTCTCTCGTGTCTCCTGCACTGGCAGGTAGATTCTTTACCACCATGCCACCTGGGAAGCCTGAGGCCTGAGGGTGAAAAACAAACCTGGGGGACCAGTGATTGAGAATCCACCTGCCTATACACACCGAGGAAACCAGAATAGAAAGAGACACATGTACCCCAATGTTCATCGCAGCACTGTTTACAATAGCCAGGACATGGAAACAACCTAGATGTCCATCAGCAGATGAATGGATAAGAAAGCTGTGGTACATATACACAATGGAGTATTACTCGGCCATTAAAAAGAATACATTTGAATCAGTTCTAAGGAGATGGATGGAGCTGGAACCAATTATACAGAGTGAAGTAAGCCAGAAAGAAAAACACCAATACAGTATACTAACGCATATATATGGAATTTAGAAAGATAGGGATGATGACCCTGTATGCGAGACAANTTTGGGAACGCATGTACACTCGTGGTGAATTAATGTCAATGTTTGGCAAAACCAATACAGTAATGTAAAGTAAACTAAAGTAAAAATAAAAATTATAAAAAAAAAAAAAGAGAGAGAGAATCCACCTGCCTAAAGCAAGGGGTGTGGGTTCAATCCCTGGTCAGGAAGCTAAGACCCCATGTGCCTTGGGGCCAAAAATCAAAACATAAAACAGAAGAAGCAACATTGTAACAAATTTAATAAAGACTTTAACAACGGTCCACATCAAAAAAAATCTTCAAAAAAGCAAACACAAACCAAACCTGGGTGGAGACAATCATGCATGGAAAACAGCATTGCTGATCCACTGCTCACTCCTCAGCATGCCACGAGCTCCTCCTGCATGCTGCTGCAGCTGGGAGCAGCAGGCACAGGTCCCCAAGGCACCCAGGATCCCCAGCAATGGCTTGCAGAGACTGCCACTGTTTGAATTACACTCTGTGTCAGTTTCTAGGTGCACTGTGGAAAGTCACTTAGGGACCAGACTGTGGTTTCTCTGTCCCCTGTTCAGCATGAGTTGTCATGCATTTGCATACAGACTGTCTGCCACAACCGCCAGGCTTCCTAATATGTGCTCAAGAAGATTTTAACAGTCACTGCAATTGAGGTTCCTAAACAAACCTGAATGGACCAGCAATGAATACTAAATGAGCCTAGAAATCAGGGAGTTCTCTAAGTGGAATTACAGCAGTTCCTCTCGCTTCCAGAGAGATACAGAAGCACCATCCCCATTTCCTGCCCAGTGACAGGACGCCTGGAGAGGTGTTTAATTGTTGTTGTCCAGTCATTCAGTCACGTCCAACTCTTTGTGACCCTATGCACTGCAGCGGGCTAGTCTTCCCTGTCCATCACTATCTCCCAGAGTTTGTTCAAACTCACATCCATTGAGCCATTGATGCCATTCAACCATCCCATCCTTTTTCATCCCCTTTTCCTTATGCTCTTATCTTTCCCAGCATCAGGATCTTTTCCAGTGAGTTGGCTCTTCACATCAGGTGGCCAAAGCCATGGAGCTTCAGCTTCAGCATCAGTCCTTTCAATGAATATTCAGGGTTGACTTCCTTTAGGAAGGACTGGTTTGACCTCCTTGCTGTCCAAGGGACTCTCAAATCTTCTCCAGCACCACAGTTCCAAAGCATCAGTTCTTCAGTGCTCAGGCTTCCTCATGGTCCAACTCTCACAACTGTACATAAGTACTGGAAAAACCATAGCTTTGACTATATTAATCTTTGTTGGCCAAGTGATGTCTCTGCTTTTTAATATGCTGTCTAGGTTTGTCATAGCTTTTCTTACAAAGAGCAAGCTCTTTGTAAAGTTTGGTAAAATGAGGGAACTTCCTGGTGGTCCAGTGGTTAAAATTCCACATTTCCACTGCAGGGGGCTTGGATTTGATTCTTGGTGCTGCAGGTGTGACCAAAAAAAGGAGGATTATTTCATTAAAATGAGGCAGATTCTGCTGAGAGCCTTGCAATCTTGTCTCTGGACAGAGCTTACCCCGAGTCCACAGAATGCAGGCTGTGAAGCCTGCCTGGACACACCCCCTCCACTCTCCAGGTGTTTTAGCCACAGTTGGCTTCAACTTCACAGTGTGCTGGGTCTTTCCTGACTCTATGGGGTGTCCATACACCTTCAGAGAAGCCAGAGTCATGCTTCAGCATTTGTCACGACACTTTCCGCAGTCGGTAATGACTCTGAAACAGGAGGGAAGGGGCAAAGGGGCAGGGCACAACCTTTGGAAGAATGACATAGCCTGAGGACACAACAAAAACAGATTAGAGTCAAATGGGTCCAAGATGGCAGACAAGTCAACTTCAACTAGACCTTGATCCTCATTATGCACTCCTTGTAACACATCCGCAAGCTAAATCACACGCCCAAAGGATCCATGACCGCTCCAGAGCCAACCATCAAAGACCAAAAGGTGGTTGTTGTTATTGTTCAGTCATAAAGTTATGTCTGACTCTCTGCAACCCCAGGGTCAACAGCATGCCAGGCTCCTTTGTCCCCCACTATCTCCTGGAGTTTACTCAAATTTATGCCTGTTGAGTTGGTGATGATACCTAACCATCTCATCTTCTGCCACTCCTTCTCGGTGGCCGTATTCCTGGAAATCTCTGCTCTTTCCCCCAAATAGTTGGAATAATCCTCCCACTCACTAGCCTATGAAATTACCCAGACCATGAAAGCTAACCACACCACATTTTGAGGCTGCTCTTGCCCTCTGTGATGGCTCAAGCGCTTGTCTATGGAGTGTGTTTCTCCCAAGGCCTCTATTCCGCCTTCTGAGATGGCCCACACTCTGTGTGTGGAGTGAGTTACTTCTAAAAAAAATACACTTCTTACCCACCACTTTGAATCTCACTGAATTCTTTCTGCAATGAGACATCAAGAACCTGAGCTTCATTAGGTCCTGAAACCAGGTGTGTGATCTCGGAGTTTCAAAGAATAGCAAGGAGAGATAAGAAAGCCTTCTTAAGTGAAAAATGAAAAGAAATAGAGGAAAACAATAGAATGGGAAAGACTAGAGATCTCTTCAAGAAAATTAGAGATACCAAGGGAACATTTCATGCAAAGATGGGCATGAAACAGGAAGATATTATGAAGAGGTGGCAAGAATACACAGAAGAATTGTACAAAAAAGGCCTTAATGACCTGGATAACCACAATGGTGTGATCTCGTGCCTAAAGCCAGACATCCTGGAGAGTGAAGTCAATGGACCTTAGGAAGCATTACTGTGAACAAAGCTAATGGATGTGATGGAATTCCAGCTGGGCTATTTCAAATCTTAAAAGACAATGTTTTTAAAGTGCTACACTCAATATACCAACAAATTTGGAAAACTCAGCAGTGGCCACAGTACTGGAAAATGTCAGTTTTTTCCCCAATCCCAAAGAAGGGCAATGCCAAAGAATGTTCAAACTACTGCACAATTGCACTCAATTCACATGCTAGCAAGGTAATGCTCAAAATCCTTCAAGCTAGGCTTCAACAGTACAAGAACCAAGAAATTCCAGATGTACAAGCTGGATTTAGAAAAGGCAGAGGAGCCAGAGATCAAATTGCTAACATCCATTGGATCATAGAAAAAGCAAGAGAATTCCAGAAAAACATCTACTTCTGTTTCATTGACTATGCTAAAGCCTTTGACTGTGTGGATCACAACAAACTGTAGAAAATTCTTTCAGAGATGGGAATACCAGACCACCTTACCTGCCTCCTAAGAAATCTTTATGCAGGTCAAGAAGCAACAGTTGGAATCAGACACAGAAAAATGAGCTGGTTCAAAATTGGAAAAGGAATACATCAAGGTTGTATATTGTCACCCTGCTTATTTAACTTATACGCAGAGTACATCATACAAAATGCCAGGCTGGATGAGACACAAGCTGGAATCAAGATTGCTGGGAGAAATACTGATAACCTCACATATGCAGATGATACCACCCTAATGGCAGAAAGCAAAGAGGAACTAAAGAGCCTCTTGATGAAGGTGTAAGAGGACAGTGAAAAAGTTGCCTTAAAACTCAACATTCAGAAAACTGAGATCATGGCATCTGGTCCCATCACTTCATGGCAACTAGATGGGGAAAGAATAGAAACAGTGACAGACTTTATTTTCTTGGGCTCCAAAACCACTGCAGATGGTGACTGCAGCCATGAAATCAAAAGATGCTTGCTCTGTGGAGGAAAAGCTATGACAAACCCAGTGTGTGTGTGCATGCTAAGTTATTTCATTCATTTCTGACTCTTTGTGACCCTATGGACTGTAGCCCACCAGGCTCCTCTGTCCATGGAATTCTCCAGGCAAGAATACTGGAGCGGGTTGCCATTTCCTACTCCAGGGGATCTTCCTGACCCAGGGATTGAACCCACATGTGTTACGTATCCTGCACTGGCAGGCTGTTTCTTTACCACTAGTGCCACCTGGGAAGCCCCAACAAAACTAGACAGCATATTAAAAAGCAGAGCCATCACTTTGCTGACAAAAGTCCATCTAGTCAAAGCTATGGTTTTTCCAGCAGTCATGTACAGATGTGTGAGTTGGACCATAAAGAAGGTTGAGCACCAAAGAACTGATGCTTTTGAACTGTGATGTTGGAGAAGACTCTTCAGAGTCCCTTGGACTGCAAGGAGATCACACCAGTCAATCCTAGAGGAAATGAACCCTGAATATGCATTGGAAGGACTGATGCTGAAACTGAAGCTCCAATACTTTGGCCATCTGATGCAAAGAACTGACTCACTGGAAAAGACCTTGATGATGGGAAAGATTGAAGGCAGGAGGAGAAGGGGATGACAGAGGATGAGATGGTTGGATGGCCACACCAACTCAATGGACATGAGTTTGAGCAAGCTCTGGGAGTCGGTGATGTTCAGGGAAGCCTGACGTTGCTGCAGTCCATTGGGTCGCAAAGAGTAGGACTGACTGAGCAACTGACCAACAACCGGCTACTCACAAGCACGTAGTCCCCAGATTTGTTGGATCCAGAAGTTTGATGATGTTGACTCCCAATTACCTCACTGCCAACCAATAAGAAGAATGTCAATGAGCTGATCACACACCCCAGAACTCCACTTCCAGCATGTCTTTCCCTGAAAACCATTAGGGAGTTTGGGCCTTTTGAGCACCAGCCCCTTGGACTCCTTGCTTGATGACTGCAATAAATGCGGCATTTTTGTTCACCACTGTGGTAGGAAAAGACTCCTCCATCAAGGGGACTTGGGGTCCTAATCGCTGAGGCCCCCCTAGCCTCTAAGGCCCAGAGAGCAGACGTGAAGCTACAAGCAAGGGCTATAACATCAGCTTCACTACAGGAGCACTTTCTGTGGCTTTCAAATCTCATCATGCCCCTACCAGTCCAGTCTGTGAAGAAGGATCACACAAGGAACCTAGGCCTGAAACTTCTCTGGTTTGGTTCAATAGCAAATCAGCTGAACAATCCCCGAACTATGTTCTGTCTATTGGGGAAGTCTTGATGGTGAGGGACCTGCTGCCACTGATGCCACACAGGGTCCTGTGTGCTCCTGGGCAAGGAGGCCTTTTTGTCTCCCATTTCTTATAGGCAAGACTCCAGCCTCTATGGCCTTCTCTGAATCCCAAAGGGCAGAGCAGTTACTAATCAAAGGAAAAGGAGCCTGAAACCACCTGAGATTTAAGGGACGAGAAATGTTCATCAAAATTAGGAGAGGACCACCTGAGACCCTGCACATACCCATATCTTGTCAGCAACCCCACCCTTTTGCAACTTTGCAGAAGAAAGAAGAATGCAAGACTGTTACTGCCTTGATCCTTAACATCTCTCCCCACTCACCAGGGAGGGGGCCCAGTTCTTGAGGCACGACCCTCATGTGTTCCCCCTTCACCTGGCAAAGTTATAAAGCCACACTTTCCTTCTCCTCCATAACACTCTGATCCCATATTTCTGTTTGGCATTGGTGCACAGAAAGCCAAGATTTTGGCAACACCATCAGAGGTTCCAGCTTCTGTGCTGGGAGGTGGGCATCCTGTTCGGCTCCAGCCTCTTCTTAACTCACCTGGGCAACTGCCTTAGACATCCTGGTGTCCTCCCCTGCAAGCAGAGCCGCCGCTGCTCCCAGCTCTCAGTGTGCACACACAGCTGAGCACGCTGCCGCGCGTGCCAGACAACCTGCTCCTGACAGCCCGGTGGAGAGGGGAGGCTCCTCTGTCCGCGGGATTTCCCAGGCAAGAATACTGAAGTGGGCTGCCATTTCTTTCTCCAGAGGATCTTCCTGACCTGGGGATTGAACCGAAGTCTCCTGCAGTAGGAAACAGATTCTTAGCCTTTGAGCCACCACTAAAGGCTGCTTTGAAGCCCAGTTCCTCCAGGAAAATAGACCGTAGCCCCTAAGAACTGCCAATCCGCTCCCTCCCTCCCCCAGGAGCTGTTTTCTTTGTTCTCAGGCACAATGGTTGACCAACACCCTTTCCTCTGAGGTCTCCTCCCCACCTCTCCAGAGATTTTCTTTTATAACAAGGTTCACTTGTGTGTGCTTCAGGGAGCTTGGGGCAGGTGGTCCCTGGGGCTTTTTCTCTGCAACTGGCCCGTTGCCTTGTTAAAGGAATAGGGACTTCCCAACAGTCTCTGGTGGTACTGCGGGGGAGCCTAGGAAAGGCTGACATGCCTGGATCCAAACAGAAGAATAGGCTGGTCTCAGAAATCACTTAAGAGCATTAGCCCAGATTGGCACAGAATACCACCTAGGACAGTAAAGGATGTGAAGACACAGTAGTCAGAGCAGGAGAAAGGGGACCTTTGATAAATACTCCTTAGCAGCCGCCCTCTCCAGCTCTCTTGCTCCTTTACCAATCCATGGGTGAATGATTTCTGTGACTTTGTGGGGGGGCCCAGGACAACATTTTCCCTAGTGGTTCAGACGGTAAAGAATCTGCCTGCAGTGCAGAAGACCTGGGTTCAATTCCTGGATTGGGAAGATCCTCTGGAGAAGGGAATGGCTACCCACACCAGTATTCTTGCCTGGAGAATTCCATGGACAGAGGAACCTGGTGGGCTACAGTCCATGCTGTTGCAAAGAATCAGACACGACTGAGTGAGCAACTTTCACTTCACTTCAGAGGACAACATCAGAGACCCCCACCTCCAGACAGAGTATATGGGCAAAATTGGGATTAGCAGAAATTCGGCAAGATGCTGAGGGAGGTGGTGTATCTTAGAGAGCCCTGGCTTAAAGAGAAAGGAAGGAAGGGAAAGGGAGGGGGGAGGGAGGAAGGAAGGAGAAAAAGAAGAAAAAGGAAAAAAGAACTCAGTCCAAAATTACACACCATGAAGAGGAGAAAATATATTACAATCCAGAGAACCACAATTGCATATGTCTTTTTTAAAGTCAGCTCACCAGATTTTTCTGTTAAAAAAAAAAAAAGAGCAAGTAAATTAAAATTCCTTCCTGCTTACTTCTGAAAGAGTCTTAATCTCACAAGGGCAGACGATAAACAGAGCTCTCTTTCAGCAAACACTGATCCATTGATACAGAAATTGTCTTCTTTTCAAACAAAGGCAGATAGACAGGCCAGCTATGATCCCTTGTGTACCATCCTGTATGCCCCCTGCACCCGCCTGCCTTGGATACCTGCCTTGACCTGTTGCCAGCAATTGCTTATAAACGGCATAATGAGATTGTGCCAAGTTACTGAGCTTTGACCAAAGAAAATTCAGGCAGAAGGCAGGGTATATTGTAGACACATCTGTTTTTATCTGTGGCCCTCGTACAGACAGAGTTTCAGGTTCCCATTTCCTGCCTTTTTTTGAAAGCAGCTTTGTCTTTTTCCTGGACTGTCGCATTCATTGTATTTGCTGTAATCACTCCAACATATAAAGCAGCCATTTCTAAGGTGGCATCTGCTTTTACGGCTTACACCATGAAAGCATTGCAGGCCAAAACTCCCCACCCATATCTAGCTATGTGTTGCTTTATAGTCATGGGGAGAGAGAAAATGCTGGTTATTTGGTGTATTAGTATGCTGGCCCTGCCAGAACAAAGTGTTGCAGACTGGTGGCTTAAACGACATTTATTTCTCCCAGTTCTAGAGGCTAAGAGTCTGAGATCACGGTGTCAGCAGGTTTGGTTGCTCCTGAGGCCTCTTTTCTTGGCTTGCAGATAGCCACCTTCTCCCTGTGTCTTCATTAGGTCTTCTCCGTGTGTATGTGTGTGGGGGTGGGGGG
>SJYQ01004274.1:586384-615175 GCA_006410935.1 Redunca redunca
GGGGGGGGGGGGGGGGGGGGGGGGGGGGGGAGTGTACTCAAATTTCCTCTTCTTATTGGATTTGGGCCCATCCCAATGACCTCATTTTACCTTTCAGTTCAGTTCAGTCGCTCAGTCGTGTCCGACTCTTTGAGACCCCATGAATCGCAGCACGCCAGGCCTCCCTGTCCATCACCAACTCCCGGAGTTCACTCAGACTCAACGTCCATCGAGTCAGTGATGCCATCCAGCCATCTCATCCTCTGTCGTCCCCTTATCCTCCTGCCCCCAATCCCTCCCATCATCAGAGTGTTTTCCAATGAGTCAACTCTTTGCACAAGGTGGCCAAAGTACTGGAGTTTCAGCTTTAGCATCATTCCTTCCAAAGAAATCCCAGGGCTGATCTCCTTCAGAATGGACTGGTTGGATCTCCTTGCAGTCCAAGGGACTCTCAAGAGTCTTCTCCAACACCACAGTTTAAAAGCATCTATTCTTCGGTGCTCGCCTTTCTTCACAGTCCAACTCTCTTAGTTACCTATTTAAAAACCAATCTCCAACTACAGTTACATTCTGGGTTCCTGGCGGTTCAGTCTTCCATATATGAATTTTAGGATACACAATCCAGCCCATTCAGTACAGATCAGTTCAGGTGCTCAGTCAAGTCTGACTCTTTGCGACCCCATGGACTGCCGCACGCCAGGCTTCCCTGTCCATCACCAACTCCTGGAGCTTGCTCAAACTCATGTCCAATCAAGTAGATGATGCCATCAACCCATCTCACCCTCTATCGCCCCCTTCTGTTCCTGCCTTCAATCTTTCCCAGCATCAGGGACTTTTCCAATGAGTCAGTTCTTCACATCAGGTGTTTGAAGTATTGGAGCATCAGCTTCAGCATCAGTCCTTCCAATGAATATTCAGGACTGATTTCCTTTAGGACTTCCTTTGATCTCCTTGCAGTCCAGGGGACTCTCAAGAGTCTTCTCCAACAGCACAGTTCAAAAGCATCAATTCTTCAGTGCTCAGCTTTCTTTATAGTCCAACTCTCACATCCATACGTGACTACTGGAAAAACCATAGCTTTGACTAGACAGACCTTTGTTGGCAGAGTAATGTCTCTGCTTTTTTAATACGTTGTCTAGGTTGATCATAGCTTTTCTTCCAAGAGCAAGAATCTTGTAGTTTCATGGCTGTAGTCACCATCTGCAGTGATTTTGGAGTCCAAGAAAATAAAGTCTATCACTGTTTCCATTGTTTCTCCATCTACTTGCCAAGGAGTGATGGGACCATGATCTTAGTTTTCTGAATGTTGAGCTTTAAGCCAAACTTTTCACTCTGCTCTTTCACTTTCATCAAGACGCTCTTTAGTTCTTGATCACTTTCTGACATAAGGGTGATGTCATCTGCATATCTGAGGTTATTGATATTTCTCCTGGTAATCTTGATTCCAGCTTGTGCTTCATCCAGCCTGGCATTTCACATGATGCACTCTGCATATAAGTTAAGTAAGCAGGGTGACATTATACAGCCTTGACGTACTCCTTTCCCAATTTGAAACCAGTCTGTTGTTCCATGTCCAGTTCTAACTGTTGCCTCTTGACCTGCATAAAGATTTCTTGGGAGTCAGATTGAAATTGAAGACTTAAATTGAAGAAAGTAGAGAAAAACACTAGATCATTCAGGTATGACCTAAATAAAATCCCTTACAATTATACAGTGGAAGTGAGAAATAGATTCAAGGGATTAGATCTGATAGACCGAGTGCCTGAAGAACTATGTACAGAGGCTCGTGGCATTGTACAGGAGGCAGGGATCAAGACCATCCCCAAGAAAAAGAAATGCAAAAAGGCAAATTGGTTGTCTGAGGAGTTCTTACAAGTAGCTGTGAAAAGAAGAGAAGCAAAAGGCAAAGGAGAAAAGGAAAGATATACCTATATGAATGCAGAGTTCCAAAGAACAACAAGGAGAGATAAGAAAGCCTTCTTCAGTGATCAATGCAAAGAAACAGAGGAAAACAAAAGAATGGGAAAAACTAGAGACTTCTTTAAGAAAATTAGAGATACATTTCATGCAAAGGGAATATTTCATGTAAAGATGGACACAATAAAGGACAAAAATGGTATGGACATAACAGAAGCAAAAGATATTATGAAGAGGTGGGAAGAATACACAGAAGAACTATACAAAAAAGATCTTCATGACCCAGATAACCACGATGGTGTGATCACTCAACTAGAGCCAGACATCCTGGAACACGAGGTCAAGTGGGCCTTAGGAAGCATCACTACAAACAAAGTTAGTGGAGGTGATGGAATCCCAGTTGAGCTATTTCAAATCCTAAAAGATGATACTGTGAAAGTGCTGCACTCAATATGCCAGCAATCTGGAAAACTCAGCAGTGGCCACAGGACTGAAAAAGGTCAGTTTTCATTCCAATCTCAAAGAAAGGCAACGCCAAAGAATGTTCAAAGTACCGCATGATTGTTCTCATCTCACATGCTAGCAAAGTAATGGTCAAAATTCTCCAAGCCAGGTTTCAATAGTACCTGAACCGTGAACCTCCAGATGTTCAAGCTGGATTTCGAAAAGGCAGAGGAACCAGAGATCAAATTGCCAACATCTGTTGGATCATACAAAAAGGAAGAGAGTTCCAGAAAAACATCTATTTCTGCTTTATTGATTATGCCAAAGCCTTTGTATAGATCACAACAAACTGTGGAAAATTCTTCAACAGATGGGAATCCAGCCCATAACATTTGGTAAAAATTATACTGTTATTTTGACTTTAACCCTTTCTCATATAGAGAACAGCCTAGAATATTGGAAACAAAAACAAAATAAAACAAAAAGGCCGTTTGACCACATCTGCAGATGCCAGTTGAGGACTCTGGCCTATTCGAAGGGAACTTGCCATTTTAAGTATCATGTTGTGGGAAACTCTGTCTATGGTAAATCATGAGATGAGTTTTTTCATCTGATACTTATTCAGTGACCTCAGAGGATTTGATCAATTAGTGCACTAAAGTGATGGATAAATAGATCCCTTAAGTACGCAAGAGAAATGTATGGAGCAGACCATTTAATGGGCTTTTGGGCTCAGAACTTGCCACTTGTGAGTCTAAATCAAATGCCTGTCTTTGATCAGCACATTTTCCCTTGTTGGGGGCTGTTAAATTTTTTTTCTAGATGGTATTGTTCCATTTAGGTTTATTAGACCTTTCAAACAAAGGCTTTAAATCAGTCACATAATGCAGTATTACGACATAAGAATTTCTTGTGTGACCAATCCTAGGAAAAAAGAAATCCTTAATTTTATTGAAGAAAAGACATGTTATTCACCTCTGCACATGGTAGTGGAAGATCAATTCCTTAAACTAGTGTCTAGGAAATCAATAACCCAAAATACTTCTGCTGCAATGACAGAGCCCATGTCATCCTCAGCTTTCTCTTCTCAGTCTACCCTCCCACTTCCAAGCTTACATCTCCCACACCTAACTAATTCTCGGCTGGTATTGCTCTTGTGAACTTAGATCCCAGAGACTTCTGAGTACTACACTTGCCCCCTTAATTCTCCCACAGACAATTTGAACTCAACATGATCCAGAGAGACACCATTATTTTACTCCCAAACCTGCTCCTCCTCCTGTGTCATCCCGGTTTGGTCAAATGACACCATCATCCATCTGGCCTCCCCACTATTCAACTTACCAGTTCACGAAGACTCTACTTCATAAGACCTCCTGAATGCACAGTGTCTTTCTTTCCCTATTGCTGCTGTCCTAGACTCTGCCCTCAAGTGTTCTCCCATGGAGCACTGAAAATCTAACTGGTACAGGGCATATCATGGCTAACATCATGGTTAAGAGCTAACCAACATCATGATTTGGACTCTGGAAGGTCTGGATTCAAATTCCAGTTCTACCCCTTAATAACTGTGTGACTTTGGGCAAGGTACTTCATCTCCACAAGCCTCGACTTCCTCATCTGTAAGATACAGAACATGTTTAATTTCACATGAGATACCATATACAAAGTACTTATTACAGTGCCTGAAATATAGTTCTTGGATCTGATGTTCAAATTCTTCTGGTTGTGATGTTCCAGGGACCTCAGATTTCCTGGGAAGGGCACACAAGGCCAGACCCATCACCTGTTTCTGTCTCTTGAACCCTTTTACCAACCTGCTGTATCTCCACCATGCTGAACTCTCTGAAGTTTCTAGAATGAGCCAGGTTTTCTCTATTGGCTGTAACTGTATGTAAGCCAGATGCTCCCATGACCTGATCACATGCATTCTTGTTCCCATCTTCTCTATCTTCAAAACCCAGTTCAGGACTCACCCTTCTAGGAAACCTGCTCCGGTCCCTTCAGGTTGAGCCTCATACCTCTCCTCCTCATTCTAGTAGCTTCCTCCTGTCATAGCATTGGTCACACTCAGTTCTATTCCTTTGTGAGCTTATATCACTCCCTTTTCTTACTAGACTTTGCTTTATGCCTGGTATGGGTAATTCCTGTCACTGAGGCTTGTATATTGAAGGAATGGTAATAGCCAACATTTATTTAGCACTTAGTATGTGTCAGGGCAATATGACCCTAATTTCTTTTTGCTGAGCCCCGCCAATGTGGAGTTTGTTTTGTTTCCTGGGGGTGGGGGGAGACAGGAACAAAACCCTTTTTAAAAGTGTTTTGGTTATCTGATCAGATTTGGAAAACTTTAAGCTTGGCAGAAATCTGCTTTATCAACTAATAATGCTACTATATGTCTCCATCTTCATGGGCTTCCCAGGTGGTGCAGTGGTAAAGAATCTGCCTGCCAATGCAGGAGACACAGAAGACATCGCTTAAAGCCAGGGTTCAATCCCTGGGTCAGGAAGATCCTCTGGAGAAGGAAATGGCAACCCACTCCAGTGTTCTTGCCTAGGAAACCCGTGGACAGAGGAGCCTGGCGGGCTACAGTCCATGGATCGCCAGCGAGTCAGACATGATGAGCAGGCACACACCACTCTCATATGTCTCTGTATTCATACTTGTCGCATATCTGTGTAAGAAGAAAGTTCATAGGGAGGAGGCTAAGCCAGGTCCCCAAAAATCTGTTCCTCAAGCAGCCCTGAGTACTGAGAAGTCAGACGTTTTTTCTTAGACCAGTGTCCTTTGGACTGTATTTGTCCTGGTTGCTCTTGTTTAGTTGCTGAGTTGTGTCCGACTCTTCTGTGACCCCATGGACAGTAGCCCTCCAGTCTCCTCTGTCCATGGGATTTCTCCGGTGAAAATACTGAACTGGGTTGCCATTTCCTTCTCCAGGGGATCTTCCAAACCCAAGGGTTGAACCTGCATCTCTGGCATTGCAGGTGGATTCTTTACCACTGAGCCACCTGGGAAGCCCCTCTTTTGTCCTGGGTCACTCAACAAAACCTTATGAAACAGAACTCAAGAACACAGTGCTAAATGGAAGAAGTCAGACACGGAAGATCGTACATTGTATGATCCATTTATATGGAAAGTCCACAAATGTCAAATCCACAGAGATATAAAAGTAACTTGGTGGTAGCCTAGGGGTGAGAGTGGGAACAGGAACTGACTGAAAAAGGACAAGAAGTTATTTTTTGGAGTGATGAAATGAACTAAGATTGGATTATGTTGCACAACCAATATAATCCTTGGTTGCACAACTGTGTAAATTTTCTAAAAGGAACTATCTAATTGTACATTTAAAATGGAATAATTTTATAATATGTAATCTATACCTTAATAAAGTTATTTTTGTATTAGTTTCTTCTGAGAACTTTCCTTAGTCCTACCTTGACTCCATGAGAGTCTGATTCTAGGAGCTGTTTTTTTAATTCAGTCCCTAAGTCCTATCCAACTCTTTTTGACCCCATGAGCTGCAGCATGTCAAGCTCCCTTGTCCTTCACTACCTCCCAGAGTTTGCTCAAACTCATGTCCATTGAGTCAGTGATACCATCCAACCAGCTCATCTTCTGTTGCCCCTTTCTCCTCCCGCTTTTAATCATTCCCCACATCAGGTTTTTTTTTTTTTTTTCCAATAAGTCAGCTCTTGGCATCAGGTGGCCAAAGTACTGGAACTTCAACTTAAGCATCAGTCCTTCCAATGAAGAGATCTCTCCAAACATTCCACCCTCTGGGAACTGCAAGTAGGTTTGTTTGTGGTTTTACAGCTCAACCATTATCTTGGGGAAATGGAGATGCAAAAGTGTAAGTGATACTTTGAGCCAATTACTCCAAGACTCTGAAGAAGTTATCTCAGTTTGTGAACACATACCCTCCAGGGCATAATCCTACCTCTCACCTGTATTTATGCTGTGACTCAGATTCATGTACCTAACTTCCTAAATGGCATAATTTCACCAAAGATCATTTGGCATTACTGTAGCCACCCTCCAGGAAATTTTGATAGAAATAAAATTATTTATTTAAGAGATATCTTAGAACAAAAAGGAAGCATTTCCAAATATCCAATGTTCTACATTTTTTGAATTGGTATGAGAAAGTGGGAAATTCTAAATTCTAAAACTGCTTCCTTAGAGATTCTTTGGCCAAGGCAAAGAAAAATGTGAGCAACATAAAACTCTTTCTCCATTTTAATTCCTTGCTGTGCTATGCTGTACGACTCTTGAGACACTACAGACTGGAGCCCACCAGGCTTCTCTGTCCATGGGGATTCTCCAGGGAAGAATACTGGAATGGGTTTCCATGCCCTCCTTCAGGGGTTCTCCCAACCCAGGGATCAACCTAGGTCTCCTGCATTGCAGGTGGAATCTTTACTGTCTGAGCCACCAGGGAAGCCCAAGAATGCTAGAGTGGGTGGCCTGTCCCTTCTCCTGGGGATCTTCCCGACCCAGGAATCGAACTGGGGTCTCCAGCATTGCAGGCAGATTCTTTACCAGCTGAGCTACCAGGGAAGCCCCTTTAATCCCTTAAGCACAACTAAAATATGACAGCCTTTCTTCTCACTATTCCTCTTTGTCCACTCTGCGCTCCTCTATCTTTTCTGCCCCTGCCCTACCTCAATCAGCCCCTTTCCTTCCAGAAGAGCCAGAAACTTGAGTTCAATTATTTTTTCAATGTAAATCCTCCTCAGAACAGAGACAACCCCTTACAATTGATATTAAGCCCTCTTCTTGCTCTGAGCTGAGGGCCATTGTCAAAGTTTTTCCAAAGTCTTTGGAGAAATTTACAGAGGAGTTTAAAATAGTCTTAGGGGGACTCCCTGGTGGTGCAGTGGTTCAGACTCTGCACTCCCGATACAGGTGGCCCAGGTTCAATTCCTTGTCAGCGAACTAGATCCCACATGCTGCAACTAAGACCCACAACCAAATAAGCAAATATTTTTAAAAATAAAAATAAAATAGTCTTAGAACATGTAATCCAAAACTCATAGATCTATACCAGTTAGTTCATGTATTAGTAGGAACCTCAGATGCAAAATAAATAAATAAAGGCTGAAAAAGCAGAATGGGAAGATCTAAGGATGACTTAAAACGGCAGAGGAAGTCAGAGGAATTTAGAAAAGCTGCAGGTGTTGAACAAGATTTTTTTGAAAGCTCCTCCCAGCTCTTCCCTGTGAAAACAGATTGAGCTCTGATTCAGTCCTACAAGCAAAAAAAAAAAAAAAAAAAAATCCATTGGAGAAACTAGAAACAGGCTCTTTTCCACCTATAGATAGCATTCCAAAGTAGATCCTTAAGCAATTGTGACCTCACTTTTTATAAATGGCTTTAATCCAGAAATAAGGGATTTAATATACATACAATAGCTAGAATGGGAAAGAGCCCCACTGCCAGACCTCTAGCCCCTTCCTGAGCAATCCAAAAGGAAAAATAAGGCTCAGAATAAACTCATGATCTTACTAAAGTTTCAGTAAACTACAGTCCATGGGCCAAGACCCTGACCTTCTGCCTGTTTTTGCAAATAAAACTTTGATGGAACACAGTCACCCTTATGTTTACACACTGTCTCGCTGCTTTCACAACCACAGAGTTAAAAGACCGCAGCAGAGCCGCATGGCTTGCGTAGTCCAGAATGTCACTATCTGCCTGCAGGAAAAGGTGGCCAATCCTTGGTATCACAAATAAAATAGTCATTAATCCCCAAAGGAGGGAATCTCTAGGAAAGGCCCTTCTAGAAAGAACGAGGTAAAAACAGTTGTTCTGCCTTAGCTAAGAAACTAAAGGGAGGAAAAAAATGAAGTGATTGACCAACTAAAACGCTCCAGTGGGAACGTAAGCACTTAATTTTATATTTTATCCTTAAATCAGAAGGAGAAACCTCTTTAAATATTAACAGACAACACTGCCAAATTTTAATTAATTCAGGTGCTATAGAATAAAAATAATAATGACATAATTATATAAAGGTATAAAGTTTAAACCTCCACTGTCTTAGAGTCAACAACACGTCAGTTGGTGGGTATCTCTAATAACCTTCAAATGTTCCCAATGCCAAAACAGTCTCCCTCCAGACCTGTAACCAAGGTACAATCTTTCCTCCTGAATCATCAGCTTCAGATATAACTTAATACGGAGGGGTTACTGTGCAAATAAAGTGCCAGATTAAATGTTCTCCAGGGGGCTTCTTCCTTGAAATCCCCCCAAACTCCCCTATCACATGAGATCATAGCTAATCTGGATGTTGACTTACTGTTACTCTAGTATCTGAATTAAGCCCAGATTGAAGATATAGAGAAGGTCCAAACATTTTTTAGGAATAGGCAAGATTTAGGAACTACAGTGAAGGCTGAGATTGATTTCTCTAAATCTCTGTCCAGACTGCCACGGTAGGGGCCATGCAAGCCAGTTGTGTCCAACACGTTGCCACCTTCTAGACTGTAGCCTGCCAGGCTCCTCTGTCTATGGGATTTTTCAGGCAAGAATACTGGAGCAGGTTGCTGTTTCCTGCTCCAAGGAATCTTCTCAACCCAGAGACGGAACCCGTGTCTCCTGCGTCTCCTGTACTGGCAGGTGGATTCTTTACCACTGGACTGCATAGCATCCTGTTAAACGAGAGGCTAACGAAGGACTTTGGGAAAGACCCTAATTCTGGGAATGATTGCGGGCAGGAGGAGAAGAGGGCGACAGAGGATGAGATGGATGGATGGATGAATGGCATCACCCACTCAACGGGCATGAGTTTGAGCAAGCTCTGGGAGATAGTGAAGGACAGGGAAGCCTGGTGTGCCATAGTCCATGGGGTTGCAAAGAATCAGACATGACTTAGCAACTAAAACCAGCCATTGAAAGTCTTAACTAGGGCTCCCCTGGCGGTCTAGCAAAAACCTGCCTGCCAATGCAGGGGACACGGGTTCAGTCTCTGGTCTGGGAAGATCCCGCCTGCCAAGGAGCACCTAAGCCCATGTGCCACAGCTACTGAAGCGTGTGCACCTAGAGCCCGTGCCTCACAACAAGAGAAGCCACCACAAGAAGCCCTGAGCCTCCGCGAGGGGTAGCCCCCGTCACTGCATCTGGAGAAAGCTCATGTGCTGCAATGAAGACGTAGTGCAGCCCCAAAGATTAATATTAAAAAAAAAAAAAAAGCGAAACAGAAAAAGCTTGTACCAATCCACACTCAGGGTTGTAAATGAAACAGATCTTCCTTGCTTCCCCGTGGTACCAAACCCACGTCTAATTTCATATCAGTGCCTCCCGAGGCTGCATATTTAACAGTCTGTAGATTTGCCTTCTGCTTACCTCAGCGTCAGGGCTTCCCTGGTGGCTCAGATGGTAAAGAGTCTGCCCGCAATGTGGGCCCGATCCCTGGATGGGGAAGATTCCGTGCAGGAGGGCATGGCAACCCACTCCAGTATTCTTGCCTGGAGAATCCCCATGGACAGAGGAGTCTGGCTGGCTACAGTCCATGGGGCTGCAAAGAGTCAGACACAACTGAATGACTAAGTATAGCGTGTACCTCAGCATCAGTATCGATTTATTGTTCATTGCCCAGGGGCAGTGAGCAATATGCCAGGCCCACTCTACCCCAGGGGTTTAGAATCTCCCTCCTATTTTTCACAAGTCTTCAGCCATGGTCTCAAGGACCTTCATGTCCTTCGGACTTACTCTTTCCTGGGCTTCCTAGGTGGCACAGTGGTAAAGAAACTGCCTGCCCAGTGCAGGAGGTGCAAGAGACTCAGGTCCCGACCCCTTGGGTCGGGAAGATCTCCTGGAGTAGGAAATGGCAATGGGCTCCAGTGTTCTTGCCTGGAAAATCCCATGGACTCAAGAGCCTGGTGGGCTACCATCCGTGGGGTTGCTGTGAGAGGCACACAACTGAGCAAGTATGCACGCGCTACTTTTAACCACTAGATAATGACTTTTTCTGTGTTCTGAAGATGAGGGGAGCTCTGAGACTGTTTCCATCCGTTTCAGTGTTTTAGCTCAGAAAGGGGGAAGGTTTCCGAAGAGAAGTTACAGTTTTGTCAAAGTAAAGTTAATTTCCTAGGACATGTTTCATCCCAAGATATCCTGCAGGGGCCTGCAGCACAAGGCCTCTGTGCCCCCATCTCTTTGAGTACAGGAAGCAGTATTCATTCAGCCTCCACGACCTTGCCCGAGCTCCAAAGGGCAGATTCAAGCAGTTGTTAATTGAGGAAGGGAGGGATGTGAGACTAGTGAGAAAAAAACAGTCAAGTAGGCTTCAGGCAAGGACCTGCTTCCCCATCCAGGGATACACATAACATCTTTGAGCTATCTTGCCAATACTTAACTCCCTCTTCAGGTGGGGAAGTTAATGACTGATGATGGTATGCTGCCCACAAGCATGTAGGCCCCGGACCAGTTGGACTTGAAGGTTGACAATGCCGACTCCTACTTATCTCACCACCAACCCATCAGAAGAATGTCCATGAGCTGATCACACCCTCTTTGGACGATTAATATGAAACTTCTCCTGATCTTCCTCAAATTTGGACACTTGGTTTGAGGGCATGAGCCCACTGGGTCCCCCTTTGCCTGGCAAAGCAATAAAGCAATAAAGTTATTCTTTTCTACTTCACCCAAAACTCTGTCTCTGAGATTTGATTTGGCACTGGTGCACAGAGAAGCTGAGCTTTCAGCATCACCAAGGAGGTGACACACTGCCGCAACTTCAAAACTTTCCGAGGCCGGTTATTAAGAGACAATTAAGATTACAGATCAGTTATACTTCAATTTAAAAAACAGAAGAAGATTCTTGGGTCTCACTGGCAGCTGCAAGCTGTGGCTTCCAGTGTCTCTGAAATTGCCTTGTCACCATGTGACTTTACCAAGTCCTTTGTAAGCAAATATCTTCCCCGTGACTCTAAACATGCTGTTTCTGCTAAGTCACTTCAGTCGTGTCCGACTCCATGTGACCCCATAAACGGCAGCCCACCAGGCTCCCCCGTCACTGGGATTCTCCAGGCAAGAACACTGGAGTGGGTTACCATTTCCCTCTCCAATGCATGAAAGTGAAAAGTGAAAGGGAAGTCGCTCAGTCGTGTCTGACTCTTTCTGACCCCATGGACTGCAGCCTACCAGGCTCCTCTGTCCATGGGGTTTTCCGGGCAAGAGTACTGGAGTGGGGTGCCATCGCCTTCTTAATGAGTTAAAATTAGCTCGTAACTACCTCCCTCTCTGGCCTGCCTAGTTACCATAAGCCTTTCTACGTATTTGTACATGAGACTCACCTCCATGAGNGAGCAACCATCACCACTAATCATTTTGAAGTGCTCTTTCATCAACCTTTCATCTTTCCAAACAGAAACTCTGTAGCCATTAAGCAGCAACTCACCATTCCTCTCCCCACATTCCCTGGCAACTTCTAATCTGCTTTCTCTCTCTATGATTTGGAGAGTTTACCTAAGTGGAATCATACGACATTTGTCCTTTTGTGTTAGGCTTATTTCACCTAGTATAATTTTCTCATGGTTCATCTCTGTTGTGGAATACATTAGAATCTCATTTCTTTTTATGACTGAATAATATACTGTTGCAAATACCACATTTTGTTTATTTATTCATCTACTGATAGATACATGTGTTGTTTCTATTTTTGGCTATTGTGAATAATGCTGCTATGAACATTGGTGTACAGCTTGTGTGCTGCTTAGGTTCCTGATTTCAGTTCTTTGGGGTGTATACCTAGGAGTGGAATTGCTGGCTTATATGGTAATTCTGTTTAACTTTCTGAGGAACTGCCAAACTTGTTTTTCACAGAAGCTGCACAATTTTACAACCTGATAGGCAGTGTGTAAGTGTTCCAATTTCACTGCAGCCTTGCTGACACTTGCTATGTCTGTTTTTTAATTACCACCATCATAATTAGTGTGACATGGTAGCTCATTGTGGTTTAGATTTGCATTTCCCTTCATTCACTGGGTCAGGAAGAGTGAAGAAGGAAATGGCAACCCATTCCAGTATCCTTGTCTGGGAATCCTAAGGACTGAGGAGCCTGGTGGGTTACAGACCATAGGGTCGCAAAACAGTCAGACACGATTTCCTGACAAAACAACAACAGATTGACTAATGGTATCTAGCTTCTTTTCATCAGCTAATTTTTGACTTGTATAACTTCTTCGGAGAAAAGTTTACTGAAGTCCTTTGCCCATTTTAAAATTGAAATATCTTCTTGTTGAAATGTAGTTCTTTAGATATTCTGAGTTGGAGAAGGCAATGGCACCCCACTCCAGTACTCTTGCCTGGAAAATCCCATGGAAGGAGGAGCCTGGTGGGCTGCAGTCCATGGGGTCGCTGGGAGTCAGACACGACTGAGTGACTTCACCTTGACTTTTCACTTTCCTGCATTGGAGAATGAAATGGCAACCCACTCCAGTGTTCTTGCCTGGAGAATCCCAGGGATGGGAGAGCCTGGTGGGCTGCCGTCTATGGGGTCGCACAGAGTCAGACTCGACTGAAGCGACTTAGCAGCAGCAGCAGCAGCAGCAGCAGCAGATATTCTGAGTGTTAAACCTTTTCACGTATATGATTTGCAAATATTTTCTTCCATTCTTCAGGTTGTCTTTTAACTTTCTCGAGTGTCCTTTGATGCACAAATGTTTTAGTTTTTTTTTCTTTTTTTAAAATTTATTTATTTTTAATTGAAGGATAATTGCTTTACAATATTGTGTTGGTTTCTGCCAAACATCAATGTTGATTAGCCATAGGAATACATATGTCCCCTCCCTCTTAAACCTTCTGCCCAAGTTTTAGTTTTGATGACGTCCAACTGATTTTTTTCTTTCGTTGCTTGTGTTTTTGATGTCAAACTTAAGAACACATTGCCAAATCCAAGCTCATGAAGATCTTCCCTGGGGCTTCCCTGGCAGTCCAGAGGTTAAGACTCTGCACTTCCAATGCAGGGGGCTCAAGGTTCGGAGAAGGCACTGGCACCCCACTCCAGTACTCTTGCCTGGAAAATCCCATGGATGGAGGAGCCTGGTAGGCTGCAGTCCATGGGGTTGCTAAGAGTCAGACACGACTGAGTGATTTCACTTTCACTTTTCACTTTCATGCATTGGAGAAGGAAATGGCAACCCACTCCAGTGTTCTTGCCTGGAGAATCCCAGGGACAGGGGAGCCTGGTGGGCTGCCGTCTATGTGGTCACACAGAGTTGGACACGACTGAAGCGAAATAGCTGCAGGGTTAGTCCCTGGTCAGGAAACTAAGATCCCACATGCCACTCAACACAGAAAAACTACAGTTTTGCTCTTAAAGTCTGACCCATTTATTATTTTCTTTGATCCATTTTGAGTTAATTTTTGTGACTGGTGTGAGGTAAGAGTCCAATTTCATTCTTTTACGTGAGGACGTCCAGTTTTCTCAGTACCATTTCTTAAAGAGACTGTTCTGTCTTCATTGAACGGTGTTGGCACTCTTGTGGAAAATCAGTTGGCCATGGATGTGACAGTCTGTTTCTGGGCTCTCAGGTCTATCTGGCTCATTGGTCTGTGTGTCTGTCCTTATGCCAGTTCCACAGTGTTTTGATTACTGGAGCTTTGTAGAAGGTTTTAAAATTGGAAAGTGTGAGCCTTCCATGTTTGATCTGTCTTAGGATCGCCTTTAAATCTGATGGTCCTTTCTGCTGGACAATCTTTGTTATTCATTGAAAATACACATTTCTCAGTATGTAGGTTTATCTCCTATGAAATCCTGTTTCTTCTCCCTTATTTATTTCCATTCATCATTACAATACCTTGACCCTGGTATACTTCTTCTATTACTTGATGGGAAAACTCATAACCATCTAACTTCCGTTCATGAATGAATAGATATATCAGAAATTTTAGCAAAATGCAGACTTAATTGTGTTGGTTGATGGGCCATATCATCGGACTGAACTAAAAAAATACCCTGTAACACATTCACTTTATCTCTAAAACCTGGTCTTTTGGCAGTTGCAAAATCTGCCCAGATGGCAGAATTCACTCACCAGAGCTTGCCAGATAGCTCCAGATAAGAAGGTTTAATATATGCACAGAGGTTGTCCATGGTTTTGGAATGCTTCCGAAACAAAAAGGACTCTTACCCTCAGCAGAAAACCCAGTTAGGAATTGGAGCGTATCTAAGAATGGAGCAAGGTGTGGGGGCCCTGAGCTGGAGTGACGACCACCCCCTTGTCCCAGTGTTTGTGATCCATCCCGTGTTCTTTTCTTAGATGTAAACACTGAACCTAGTGTAAAGCCGCTGGCATATTATTTGTTTGCTTGGGTGTTTTTTTAAATTTAACCAGACAATTTCTCTTAAAATAGAGTTGGCAAAGGGGGTGAGAATGAGGCTGAAGACAAACCTTGTCTCCTGTGTGGCTGGGACTTGCTCTGCTCCTGACTCACTCTGGCTGATAGGGCACCCTTACCATCCGAGCGAGGGTTTTGGGCTCTTAGTACCTGAAAGGACAAGCCAAAGTCTGGGAAGGAATTAGGCCGCCTGGAGTCCCCCATGCTGCTTTCAAAGACAAAGAAGACTGAAATACAACTGGAAGAAGGATTTTAAGAAGGATAGACTCACTGAGAAATCAGTTATTTAAAAAATAGCAGATCTGAGAAATGGGAGCATTCTTTATTCATCTTTGATTTACAAAATAACAATTTAAATTGCAGATGTTCCCCCCTCTTAGCTGCATCCTCAAATTATCTCAGTGTAATTCTTGATCTGGGTCACCTTGCTCTCTCACCTAGCCTGTGATATATAAACTAGGATGTCCTCCTCTCCCTCTTAAAATCTACTACCCCAAAGTGAAATGAAACCCACCCTCTTTCTTTAACTCAGGGGAAGATGGCTACTTCTGAATACATTTCTCTTTAGTTTCCTAAAAGGTTTCCCTTAACTATTCAAGCCTAAAAAGTTTATTCTCTAGTTACAGATGAACTATTTTCTTGGCCTTTTTTCTACCTTAGTGGAAAAGCTAACTGAAGACTGTTTGGGGAACAGTTCCTTGGGAACTTCAGCTCCCAGAAACTGGAAACACCTACAGTCAGGGTATCTGAGCTCAGCTCTGGTTTCCTGGTCTTTAAGCCAGTTGTTCCCAGGCAAGCCACTTAAATTTATCCATAAAATATGGATAATAATATGTATTCCATCTGCTTAATCAGCTGTTGTGATGACAAAATGAGATAATGTCTGAGAATGTGCTCTTTAAAAGGGACACAGTACAAAACGTGGTTATCTGTGAGTGGTGGGGTTATAGGCCATCTGATTTTCTTCTTTGTGTTATCTATAACTTAAACTTTAAAATATAACATTTAATTGTACTAAATGTTCTATATTTTTAAAAGAAAGCATACAGTGCTATGCAAGTAAAAGTTATTAAAATCAATCTTCTTATTGGTGTCAGGGTGTCTCTGTGGGATCTGGGCATGCAGAAAATAGTTAAGCTATGTATATAAACATTAGATTGGGAAAAAGTGGAAACAATGACAAATTTTCTTTTCTTGGGCTCCAAAATCACCACAGACAGTGACTGCAGCAATGAAATTAAAAGACACTTGCTCCTTGGAAGAAAAGCTGTGACCAACCAGCTACTGCTGCTGCTAAGTCACTTCAGTCGTGTCCGACTCTGTGTGACCCCATAGACAGCAGCCCACCAGGCTCCCCCGTCCCTGGGATTCTCCAGGCCAGAACACTGGAGTGGGTTGCCATTTCCTTCTCCAGTGCATGAAAGTGAAAAGTGAAAGTGAAGTCACTGAGTCGTGTCCAACTCTCAGCGACCCCACGGACTGCAGCCTTCCAGGCTCCTCCTTCCAGGGGATTTTCCAGGCAAGAGTACTGGAGTGGGGTGCCATTGCCTTCTCTGGTGACAAACCAGACAGCATATTAAAAAGGAGAGACATTGCTTTGCTGACAAAGATCCATCTGGTCAAAGCTATACTTTGTCCAGTAGTTATGTAGAGATGTGAGAGTTGGACCATAAAGAAAGCTGAGCACAGAAGAATTGATGCTTTCGAACTGTGGTGCTGGAGAAGACTCTTGAGATTCCCTTGTATTGCAAGGAGATCAAACCGGTCAGTCCTAAAGGAAATCAACCCTGAATGTTCATTGGAAGGACTGATGCAGAAGCTGAAGCTCCAATACTTTGGCTACCTGATGTGAAGAGCTGACTCAATGGAAAAACTTTGATGCTGGGAGAGATTGAGGGCAGGAGGAGAAGGGGGTGACAGAGGATGAAATGGTTGGATGGCATCATCAACTCAATGGACATGAGTTTGAACAGACTCCAGGAGATAGTGAAGGATAGGGAAATCTGGTATGCTGCAGTTCATGGGTTCGCAAAGGGTTGGACACGACTTAGTGACTGAACAGCAACATAAACATTAAGCAAAATAGAAACAGGACTTTTGATAGTTCTAAGAAGTAAACCAATTCTTAGAAAATTGGTTCGTTTAGATACAACAAATGGCTTTACCTAGAGGTAGTAGAGTCCTATGACTGAGAAGTCAACCTCTAGTTTCTCCAGTGCCTGCCAACACTGAGTGTTCACCTGGTATCTCTCCTCCGGTTGTCAGACCTCAGGATCTTCCAGCTCTGCGAGAGGTCTGACTTTTTTTCTCTGGTTGCACTGGGTCTTCATTGCTGCTCATGAGCTTTCTCTAGTTCCAGCAAGCAGAAGCTACCCTTCATTGAGGGGCACAGGCCTCTTCGTGGGGGCTTCCTTTGATGCAGAGCACAGGCTCTCAGCCCACAGGAGTTAACAGTTGCAGCAGGTGGGTTCAGTAGTCGTGGTGCTGGTGCGTGTGCTTAGCTGCTCTGAGGCATGTGGAATCTTCCCAGGCCAGGGACTGAACCGTGTCCCCTGTACTGGCAGGGAGATTCTTATCCACTGTACCCCCAGGGAAGTCCTGACCACTGTTCTTTGTCATCACACCTCATGCCTGGGAAGCCAGGTGTTCATCAACAGCTTCAGGATGGCACCACACAAAATTCTAGACCACTCTGCATAGCTCTTTCCTCTCCACGTTCTGCCTGATGAGTTTCAGCTGCCTCTGTTCTCCATGGTTCCAGAACTGAACCCTCCCCACTCTGCTGGAATTCTGGAAGTGCCTCTGGATGGCAAGTCAGGGCAATCATATTTGTGACTTTCTTATTTGTGATCACTCTCTCAGGGACCACAGTCCCTTGTTGCCTGTTATCTAGTAAGCAAAAGCAGCTGTTTCCTAGGTTTTGTTCATTTTTCTAGTTGATTTGGGTGGGAGAACATTGGTACCAGTGACCCCATATAGCCAGAGTCAAAAGTCCTCAAACAAATTTTTGAAGTTAGGGCCTTCATCTCCTAAAGGAGATTGCTCATATTCTGGACTAGAAATTTGATGAGTGCAGAACTTTACTGGGCCCAAAGGAGTAATAAAAGAGGCTCCAGGTGGGCATCTAATATAGGCCAATGGCCTGAGGATCACGATAAATAGTAGCAGATTACCCAGAGGGCAGGCTCCAAGAATAAGGGAAACACTGAGAGGTCTTCTTCTACTTCACACTTTTGCCTGGAGCCCACCTTGGGAAGGACAAGGGGCAATGATGGCTTTCTTGATCTCTAGGTCCATATATTTACCTGCCACTTACCTGCCACTGGTCTTCTAAATGGAAGGTCCCCATAGGCCTCAAAACTATGTGGACTTCCCCGGTAGTCCAGTGATTAAGAATCTGCCTGCCAGTGCAGGGGACATGGGTTCAATCCCTGGTCCAGGAAGATCCCACATGCAAGGGGGCAACTAAGCCTGTGTATCACAACCACTGAGCCCACACTCTAGAGCCCGTGCTCTGCAACCAGGGAAGCCAGCGCAATGAGAAGATCCCTCTCTGAAGCCAGAGAGAGCCATGCACATTAGAATCCAGTGCAGCCAAAATGAAATAAATAAACAAAAATTTAAAATATATGTATCCAACCAACTTCTTCATTGTTTCCTCCAAAGACTGCTCCTCCTCCTTACATTCCTTCTTTTGGGAGAATCAGCAGCCTTCACCTGCTGTCCTCCCTGAAACAGAAAGCTAGGCCACCCCTTGCCTTCTCTTTCCTCCTCAGACCTAGTCAGTCACCGATACCTGTCAGTTTGATGGCCTCCACTTTACTCATGATGAAGGCATCTTGTCCACCAGTGTTCCACTATATGCCTCATATAACAGGTGTTCAAGAGACAGTTATTGATGGACTTCCCTGGTGGTATAGTGGGTAAGAATCTGCCTGCCAGTGCAGGGGACATGGGTTCGATCCCTGGTCCCAGAAGATTTCATATGTGCCACAACTGCTGAGTCTGTGTGCTGCAACCACGGAAGCCTGCGTGCCTAGAGCCCGTGCTCTGTGTGCAGCCGCGGAAGCTGTGTGCCTAGAGCCCGTGCTCTGTGTGCAGCCGCGGAAGCTGTGTGCCTAGAGCCTGTGCTCTGCAACAGAGGAGCCACTGCAGTGAGAAGCCTGCACACCACAACGAAGACTAGCGCCCACTCTCCACAGCTAGAGAAAGCCTGCTGGCAGCAACGAAGACCCAGTGCAAGCAAAAATGAATGATAAATAAATAAGCAAATTATCGTTTAAAGAACGAGAGAGAGAGTTACTGAGTGAAAGAATGAGTGAATAAATAGATCCTCACTGATGCTAAGGCCTTCTTTTTTTCAGATGAACAGCTATGATAGTGTATAAAAGACAGCAGGCAAGAAACCCTCCAATTCACTGACCACAACTTTGCCAAAGGGATTGTTCTAAAGTGCTCTCAGTTCTTGTTATTCTCTGGAGTTATGTTCTCTGAAGTTGCCACAAATACTGAATTAGCAAATACCAAACCATTGCTCCTCAAGGGAAAATATAGGATCAGGTTCCTGAAAGCCTCTGGTCATAACATTTTCATCAGCTAATCAGTAAATAACCTTGTCTTATGTGCATTTCTGTTTAAGGACACCTTACTTAAGCTATCTCGCAGATTCATTAATATTGGGGTCACAGCCACAGCATGCCTATGCATGCCTGGACAGTTTTACCTAACACAGTGTTTTCTCCATAACACACATCAGCGTGTTCATGCCCAGAGGAGCAGGACAGCACTCCAGCATTTAAAAAAACAAAACTGCCAACAAAAAGTGCAAAAGTGCCCCCCCCAAAGAGGGGGCATTAAATAGACTACAAACAGTACATCTTTTTAGGGTAGGAGTTGACGCAGGAAGGCAGAGATCCCCATGCTCCACCTCAGCTGGGGATGAGAGCTGGGAGATTCAGATTTTTCACTTCTCGGTCCAGGCCCACAGATGATCCCAAAATACTGCAAGTGTTAATTCCGAGCTTACAAATAAATTTCACCAAGTAGACAAATTGGCAAATCCAGAACCTGCAAATATAGAGCCTGTAAATGATGAAGATGGATCACAGAACTCCATCATGTCACTCCCTGCCTGAACCCTCGGTGTCTTATTCCTGCCACCAAGAAACTGAGCTTTGTCCACCCCACCTCAATAATAGAACCAGGTCTTCATATTTAACTTCTGAGCTTACATGCTGGTCTCTTGTGCTTATTGAGGGGAGAAACTGTGTTCCTATCACATAACGCAGTGGCTGGCACATAGAAGTTATTTAATATATAGTAATTAAAAAAAATAAGTTAATAAACCAATAAAGTGAAAAAAATAATGGTAGATCTCAGGGTATCTAGGATAGATGACAGAGAAGCCAATACTTTAAAACTGATTTCCAATTTATTGTTAATAAATTGCCTGGGGTGAGTGCATAAATCTATTTAACTTATTAATTAAACTTTAGTACCAAACTTGCCACCAAAAAAATTGAAAAGGTAGTAATCTGTTGACCAGATCACACCACTCTTTGCCATGCAGTTGGATTAGCTGGTCGAGCTGAATAAAGCACAATTCACTTTTACTCTGCTGTGTGGAACACTGATGACTTTGTCGAGATTAATTCTGTCTGATGCTCCTGATTCTATTTACATTCCAATTTCCCTTCGCTGTTTGTGTGGATTCCTGGCCAGTACGTGCTGAGAGCTTTTGGTCTTCTTCCACTTTCTGTCCCGTCAATTTTAACCCCATTGTTTGATATTCATTTAAATAGTGAGTAGTGCCAAATGGGGAAACTCCGTGATTTTCAGTTCAGCCGTTATCTAAATGGGATTTGCAAATAATTTTCCAACCAAAGGATTCTTGGAAATGCTGGCCATTATATAGAGGGCTTTTGAACAGTTTGTTTCAACTTGATTCGTGTCAAATGAATGGCTTTTGCTGTGTGTGACAGTCCCAGTGATCAGTGTAGTCATTCTCTCAACTCTTATTTTATTCAGGATAAAAAGGAAAGCTCGTGTAGATATACAGTCTCTGAGGGTAATTCTCAAATCTCTATATGCCACCAGTCATAAAATACTAGAGGCTTCCCTGGTGGCTCAGTGGTAAAGAATCTACCTGCAATGGAGATTTGGGTTCGATCCCTAAGTTGGGAAGATGCCCTGGAAGAGGGCATGGCAGCCCACTCCAGTATTCTTGCCTGGTGCATCCCATGGACAGAAGAGCTTGGCAGCCTACATAGTCCTAGGGTCACAAAGAGTCAGACCCTCTCTGACTGAAGTGACTGGGCACCTACACACCAAGTACTATGTTGCTTTGTTAAAGATATCTCTTATACCTCCCCTCTCCATCCTTAGAGCCAGGTCCTCAGTCTGGGGCCCAGCTTTAACTCCCACATGGATAGAGGAAGACATTCACTTCTTAATTGTTCTTTCCTTCTTTCAGCGTGTCCACTTCTTCCCCTCCCCTACCACATCTGCCTTGAGCTCTAAAACAGATTTTGCTCTCTTTTGAGAGAGAGAGCTCTCACCAATGTGGTGTGTGTGGTTGACTCTGTTCTCATAGGTTACCTCTGGAGATTTTCAGGATTGAATGATTCCTGGCCAAGAAACAAAAGCATAATCATCTCATTCCCCAGATAGATTTGGATGAACCCTGGTAATAAAATCAGGTCTAACTCCAAGAGGAGACAGTAGAGAAGAGCCAGGCTGGGTCTTTAAGGAATCCCACATGAGATGACACCACACTTTAATGCTGTATCGAGGTCTCGGGCTGCTTATCTCATCACCACTATCTGGACAGTTGGACAGGTTCTATTAGGAAATTGATTTTTTTTCTCTTGTTTCTATGCTTCTGCACTAGAAGGTTCAGTATTAAACATATGAGGCCTTTTGTTCGAAAAAAATCAAGATGCAGATTTCATCATTCCTGCACTAGAAATATCTGTGCTCCCTTTCTGCTGAAGAGCAAAATCCCTGAGCTCTACCTGAACTTTATGGCTAACGAGCCCACCTGGTCTCTGTGGCATTACTCAGCCTCAATTGCCTGCTTCATTCAGATTACCATCCTCATTCTTGCTCACAGGCCCCCTGTCCATCTCCATGCTATGGAGCTCACGTGGGCCTCTGTCCTGGAAAGTGAAAGTGTTAGTCGCTCAGGCGTGTCCAACTCTTTGCAACCCCATGGACTGTAGCCTGCCAGGCTCCTCTGTCCATTGAATTCTCCAGGCACGAATACTGGAATGGGTTGCCATGTCCTCCTCCAGGGGATCTCCCCAACTCAGGGACTGAACCCGGGTCTCCTGCATCGAGGGTAGATTCTTTACCATCTGAGCCACCAGGGAAGACCCCCTATCCTGGGAGCCTCTCTTTTAACTCCTTAAAGGCCCAGAGAAGTCCAGCCCCACTTCCAAGGCCTTTCTCTGTTGCTGGCCCCTATCTGTGAACTCCTGTAGTTTGTAGCATTCTATTTTGATGCTTATATTATTCAATAATACTTTTTATGTTCTTAACTCTTTCATAAATTTTTATCTGAACTGTAAGCTCCTGGGGATTCAGGACTTATTTTAAGCCATCACTGTCTGATAGAAATACACATTGTGAGCCACAAATGCAAGCCTCAAATGTAATTATAAATGTTCTAGAAGCCACATAAAAAAATAAACAGGTGAAATTAATTTTAATAGTATATTTATTTAAACAACTATATCTTTCTTTGGAAGGAATAATGCTAAAGCTGAAGCTCCAGTACTTTGGCCACCTCATGCGAAGAGTTGACTCACTGGAAAAGACTCTGATGCTGGGAGGGATTGGGGGCAGGAGGAGAAGGGGACGACCGAGGATGAGATGGCTGGATGGCATCATGGACTCGATGGACATGAGTCTGAGTGAACTCTGGGAGATGGTGATGGACAGGGAGGCCTGGCGTGCTGTGATTCATGGGGCCACAAAGAGTCGGACACGACTGAGCGACTGAACTGAACTGATCCAAAATATTATTTCAAATGCAATCAATTATTAATAAGATACCTTACATTCTTTATTTCATACTAAGCCTTGGGAATCCAGTGCACAGCACATCTCAGTTTGGAGTGGCCACATTTTGGGTGCTCAGTGACCCTTTGGGGCTAGTGGCTGCCATACTGAACAGCTTAGCCCTTGATATCCCACATGGGTGGGTGATGGTATAACGTACACAGAGAATGTGAGCCAACACATTGCTGTCTCAGTGGAGGAATGTCTCCAGCACGAGTTTCAGTCCTTGACCCCGCTCTGTTTATTGTTCTTATTGTTGGCTTGGGTTGTGCAGTGGTTAAGAACATCCACTCTGCTGCAACGTACATATAGTTAACAATACTTTACCATTTGAAAAGCAGGTAGACTTCATGTTATGTGTTTATTGCCACAAGTAAAAAAAGAGAAAATAACATCTGCTCTGAGTCAGAGTGACCTTAATTTCAAATCTCAGTACTACCAAACTACATATGTGAATGTGGGCAAGTTAATTTTCTTCTCTTAACTCTGGTTTCATCATCCATAAGTGGGGATAATTACACCAACCTCAAAGGAGTGTTGTGAAGAAAGTGAGATACTGTCTGTAAAATGCCTTACCCCAGTACACAGAACACATCAAGCCCTTAAAAATACGGGCTTCACCACTATCATTATCACCATAAATGGTGTATTTATTAATATGGCAGACAAGATAATTCTGGGAAAGACAGGTTAAGTTAAAGAATCGAAAAGCTTTTCCCAGATTGGATGCACTGGGTTGAATAAAGCAAGCTGAAATTTCTGTAGATAAGTGAAAGTATTGCATTTAGGTTAAAAAAATCCAACTACACAAAAATAAGCTTGCAGCTGAATTGTAGTTCGTTTGAAAAGAAACAATTATTTTATAAGTTGAAATTTAAGTTAATTCTATAAATTAAAATTTATATTTGACTAAATATAGTTGGGATAAAATTATACCTTTTATTTCATTACATGTTTAATGTAAAATGCAAATAGTACAAAAGGGCATAAAGAAAAAGGTTAAAAAAATCTCCCTCTGAGAACTTCCCTTTCATACTCCTTAGAAGTAAGGAGCCACCTTCTTACATGTCCTTCCAGGAATGCCTGGTGCCTAAATAAATATATATCTGTTTACCCTTTAAAAGTTTTAACACTTATGGGGATAGACTGTTATTCTCTAGTGCAACTTACTTGAAAAGGGGTTAAAAGTAAAGCCGGATTAAAGGTCAATATTATTCATAAATGGGATGTGTGAACTCCAAACTTTAATTTGATTTTAAGCTTCAAAAGAAGTAGGCTAATGGTAAAATGAAGTAAATAGTCCAATGCTATTTAGAACTTGTCAAACACATCTGGGATTTTTCACTTTCATATGGACACTATCTTTTAAGAAAAACACTGACAAACTGTATGTGTCTGGTGGAGACTGATTAAGGGGACAAAGAATTCAAAACCATTGGCGAGCTGCAGGACCACAGGATGTTTAACCGGAGGTAGGAAAATCCCAGAGGAATGTGCCAGCTGTTTGCGTGGGAGGAAAAGCAGTCCTAACCACCTCAAGAGCACTGTTGGGACTCCCTGGGGCTTCAGTGGCTGAGACTCTGCAGTCCCAGTGAAGGGGGCCCAGATTTGATCCCTGATCAGAGAGCTAGATTCCACATGCCACAAGGAAGACCCAGTGCAGACAAGTAAATAAATTAAAAAAAATTATTTCTTTTAAAGGAGCAGTGTTGGAGCAGAACCAAGCTTCTAATCCTAGTGCTAGTCACTTAGTCGTGTCCGACTCTTTGTGACACCATGCGCTAAAGCCCACCAGGCTCCTCTGTCCACGGGATTCTCCAGGCAAGAACGCTGGAGTGGGTAGCCATGCCCTTCTCCAGGAGATCTTCCCAACCCAGGGACTGAACTTGGGTCTCCTGCATTGCAGGCAGATTCTTAACCATCTGAGCCACCAGGGAAGCCCCAAATTTCTAATAGTTGGAGGCGTGTTTTTGAGTAAGTAAAGACTCTTGTGGAGATAAATGAGATAATGCATGTAAAAGGGCTTTTAAAGTTGCCACCACTGAGGACAATTATTTCTAAAAATTCAAAAAATCTGAAATCTGAATGGACAAAGTTCACCCAGTTTGACCCCCGATTATTTCAGATGTTTACGGAGAGGGTGGTACATCATAAGCAAAAAGAATTGCCATGTTCTTCAAAGCATTTCATTCCTTATCTCAGCATGACTTATTTTGTATCTCTGAGCCTGGCTCATTGCTTGGCACAAAGTAGATCAAAGTGCAAAAAAGAAAGGAAGGAAGAGGTCAGGGTGGTAGGAAGGAAGGGAGAAATGAATAAATGATATTAATCCAAGTATTTTCTGTTTTCTTTATGATTTTCTTCCCCCCACTCCCTTGCGCATCTATTTTTCAGTCTCCTCCTGCCTGGATTCCTCACACACACTACTCTAGTTCTCCACCCACACCTCCCTCTTCTCTCGCACGAGATTTGACCACGGTTCCTTTTCATCTCTGAAGGGCATGGTATTGTCTGGTTCAGCTCCTCTGCTAGGGGCTTCATCTCGCACTTCAGAAAACCAGAGTGCAAGTGGTGGATTTCTCCCAACGTTCCCGTTCATTTACTGCATTTTCTAGGTTTGTGCACTCTCTTTGGCTATTTTTTTTTTTAACTTCAAAGGCCTAGTGAGTGAAGGCGTTTCCAAATACTGGTGGAAAGGTGCTCTCACCGTGATCTCTTCCATTTCAAGTGTTTTAACCATCACCTCTAAGTGTCCACTCTGGTCCAGCCTTTCCCAACCAAACATCTCCCTGAATTCTGTCTCTGGCATCTCCCCAGTAAGAAAACAGTGGCCTTTCTGAAGATCCCATCGTTTACGAGATAAGCAAACCTAAGCAAACCAACTACTTTATTCCTTATTCATCAGATGGAACTCTAATGCTCACCTCAGAGGTTGTGCAGGCTAAAGGAGAAAAATCTATGAGAAATGTATCAAGTGTTAGTTTTCTGTTTCCTATCCTTTGCTTACTGCCACCTAATTCAGGCCTTCATTTCCTCTCAATTCAAATATGCTTTAGCAAGGACTTCCCTGGCAGTTCAGGGGATGAGACAATGCAGGGAGGGAGGGTAGGTTCTATCTCTGGTCTGGGAGCTAAGATCCCACGTGTCTCAGGCCAAAAAACCAAAATACAAAAGAGAAGCAATATGTAACAAATTCAATAAAAACTTTCAAAACAAACAAATGGAAATCTTTAAAAAAAAGAAAAGATGCATTTGCAGTCAACTCAACTCTTCTCCCTGGCTCTAATCTCTGCCTCCACCTGCAACCTACTGAATATGCAAGTGCCAGAATGATCTTCTAAGTTTCAGGCTATGTTGCTTTAAGGGCTTCTCTGGTGGCTCAGAAAGTAAAGAATCTGCCTGCAATGCAGGAAACCAGGGTTCAATCCCTGGGTCAGGAAGATACCCTTGAGAAGGGAATGGCTACCCACTCCAGTATTCTTGCCTGGAGAATTCCATGGACAGAGGAGCCTTGTGGGCTATACAGTCCATGGACTCAAAAAGAGTTGGACACAACTGAATGACTAACACTTTCATTTTCATGTTGCATTTAAAATGCTTAATAGCTCTTTTACCAAGGACCCGCCAACATGGGCCACGTTCGCACCAAAACCGTAAAGAAACTGGCCCGGGTCGTCATTGAGAAGTACTACACGCGCCTGGGCAATGACTTCCATACTAACAAGCGGGTGTGCGAGGAAATCACCATTATTCCCAGCAAGAAGCTTCGCAATAAGATCGCAGGCTACGTCACGCATCTGATGAAACGGATTCAAAGAGGCCGGGTGAGCAGTATCTCCATCAAGCTGCAGGAGGAGAGAGTGAGGAGAGACAATTACGTGCCTGAGGTCTCAGCCCTGGATCAGGAAATCACTGAAGTAGATCCTGACACTAAGGAAATGCTGAAGCTCTTGGACTTTGGCAGTCTGTCCAGCTTGCAGGTCACTCAGCCTACAGTTGGGATGAACTTTAAAATACCGCTTGGAGCCGTTTTAGTCTTTCTGCTGTGCGGTAATATTTTCAATCAACCTTGGACAACAACAACAACGACAACAAAAATGCTTAATAGCTACCCCTGTCTAAGAAATAGAATCTAAATTTCCAAGTACTCATTCTGAAACCTTCCCTGGTCTAAGGTTAAGAGCTGTGACACCCTTTGTCTCCCAAATGTAACCCTCCTTGAAAACAACCAGGTCTCTTCCCATCCCTCCCTGGTCTGGCTTTACTTACTGAAAGCCTACTTACACTTCTAGCCCAGTTTAAATGAACACACTCCTAGCGTACCTTTTCTAAACCCCTCAAAGAATCTCTCCCTGCTGGAACCGCCAGTGTTTGCTTTCTACTTCTGTTACAATGTCCCCTCTCCTGATAGACTGGACATGACTTGAAGTCATGGATTGAACCCTGCCCATCTTTATGTTCATCATAGAGCTTAGCATTGGGGTTTACACATAGTAGATACTCAGTTACATCTAATGATACATTCTTGAATTTTTAAAAATATCACTAGGTGCCTAGCATCATGTCAGTTGCTATGGCAGCTACAAAAAACCTGCCCTTGTCCCTGACTAAATAAACAAAATATTGTTGAGCTCACAAAGCAACCATGTAAGAGCAATGTGTAAGAATCTAGGAGACACTGCTTTGGGAAAGACCTGCAGTGTGCTTCCTTCATTCCTTCTCCTGGAAAGAAAAAAAAAAAAGAAGAAAGGAATAAGAATCTATGATCACATGCTAAGTTCTTAGTTCACTTAGTGTCTACACGGTTGTATATAAAGATCTTTGAAAGGATTTGTGTACATTTTAAAATTTATAACTTGCTTTAGAAATGACAGAAACATAAGAAATTTTATCTTGGAATAAATACATTTGCTAAAATTGAGGCCAAATACATTGCACAACTGATCTCAAAGTATTCCAATTTTAGGTCTGGCCACAAGAGAAAAATGTTTACCATGGACAAGAAAACATGGTTTTCTCTCTGGTTAGCAGAATTTAGGGCATCGACTCTAAAAAGACAGCTCAACCAACTTACAAAGTATTTTTCAGGTTATTTCTATACTATCCACAACCTAAGTTATTAAACATTTAGAATTCAAAAAAGCACAAAAGGACTCTGTAATGTTCCAGAAAGCACATGCCAAGTGGGTAGGGATTAGAGATGGAATGAAGAAGTGGCTGGATTGGTGGAAGGAGAGGATGGAGGGAGATGAGGATTCTCTCAGTGAGTCTATGAAAGTTCATCCTGAGATCAAGCGCACAGCTGGCTGAAAAGGCTGGGAAACGAAGCTGAGATCCACTGAGTGTCATCAGATGTGAAGTCAGAGCTCTCAGGCCCCGGACCTGGACACTGATCTACAAAAAAGTCTAAGAAGAGGTATGGGTTAAAGACTATAGCCCTGAAATAAAAGTCTGTATTTTCTGACTTCCAAGAGCTTGTGAACAACAAACAAAAGAGGGAAAAGACTGATTTAGCTGCATAGGAGATGGCTAGGGTTCAGAAGGCTGGCATTTCAGACTTAAAGTAAAAACACATATTTTCAGAAGTTTTAAAAAATTGCTTCATTCCTGACATAAGCATGAACCTTAACAGGTACTTACATTTGCCTCTGAATAAGCACAAACTACTGAAGAAGGAAATGGCAACCCACTCCAGTATTCTTGCCTGAGAAATTCCAAGGGCAGAGGAGCCTGGTGGGCTGTGTATTCCATGGGGTCACAGAGTCGGACATAGCTTAACTACTAAATGACAATAAAGCAGGTACTATCTGACGTGCCCCATGGGTGTTAAAATATTTAATGGGCTCTTGCATAATTATGTTTTGAGTTTATACAAATAAAATCTTAATCAGTACCACAGACATTCTGCAGAAATTTCTCTTCACACTGGATGTTATTGTTTGTTAATATAAATGATTTCCCCTCGTTGAGCATATACCTGAACACAGAACCTGCCTTGAAAATTGTAGGGTTTGCATCACGGAAACTGTCTCTCTTGTCCTGGCACCAGGG
>SJYQ01004274.1:615311-685392 GCA_006410935.1 Redunca redunca
TTTGGCCCCAGGCGCCGACGCGTAGAGGGACACTGCCCTCTCAACTACCGCGTTTTGCTTGTCCTCTCTGTGCCCACTACTGGACCCTCGCCCAAGGAGGTACCCCTTCCAAAAAGCAGCTTTCTGGAGACCCGGCGCTCCTCGTCCGGCCCCAGCTGGCTCAGAGACCGAGGAGGCGCGGCGTGGGGCTGGCGCTTGGCCTCGGGCTGGGGGCGGCTGGTCACCTCCCCCAACCCCCCAACCCCGGGGGCAGCAGATCTCCCGAGGTCGGGGGGGCGGCCTTCACTGCGCCCGCGGGGTTAAGAGCTGCGTGCAGTTGTGTTTTCCTGCCCTGAAGAGGACAGCTTTTTGTCCTAGCGAGTGTAGACTGCGGATTGGAACAGCTCTCGCCCCCTCCCCCCCGCCCAGGGCGCGTGCAGAATCGGATTACAGCGGAGCGGCTCCTGCCCGCAGATGCCGGGAAAGTGGCGTCTCACCCTGATGTCTCCGCGTGGTGGCCGGTTCCCCAGTCCCGCTAGAGAGGACTGGGGCGGTGGCGTCCTCGCCGTGGGGGTGAAGTCCTTTTGGGTTCTTCAGGTTGTGCCTGGGCTGCAGACAATGGGGCTTAGTTTTTCTCGGTCGTTGGGAAGTATGTTAGGTGTTCGTGGACTAGGACTAATGAGTTAAGGAGAAGCCAAAAGCAGCTCAAGGGTCTCCAGCTTTCTCCAAGCTTAGGCCAGCTCAGAAGACAACAGAAAAACTTCCGTCCAACGCTCCTGCAGGCCTCCGATCACCTTTCTTGGCCACTCTCTCTGTTTAGAATTTGCCCTTTCCTTTTACCTAACGCAGGTTCCCCTCTCTCCTGGCACAGGTAAATACTTTATTAAGGAAATCTACTATAAAAAATGTTTTGTCCCCCAAAATAAATTGGCACCTACATTTATTATAGGAATCCTTTAAATATGCTTTTAGTGTATTAAAATATTATTTAGTAAAATTCAATTTATGCATTTCTTTCAGGAAAATATCTACCCTGAAAAGTAAGAATTAAATGTAGAAATAGCGTTAACACCTTTTAAGCAGTTCAGTATTGTCTTCCCACTCTGGCTGCCATTGAAGTGATTTCCAGTTCTCCCTGAGAAGATTTTCTAAGCTTCTTACAGAATGACTTAAATTTCAAGCCAAGTGTTTTTATTTATTAATCAGCATTAATCAACACCAGCATTGCACAGCTGGAAAGCTGTGTTTTCATTAGATAATCCTACACCCAGTATGTTTAGAGTCTGAACTTGGATGCAGCATAAATAAAGAGGGTGAAATAGGAAGACTCATCCTGGTTAATTTACTGGACCAGAGACAGGAAAACCTCAGGCCACTCCCCTTGTGAAGCTCTCTCTGGTTTATAAACATACTCTGGAGTCTTGCACACCACTTGGGAGTAACCATGCTGTTCCCGAAAGTGTTTTTCCAGGTCCCTCTTGGTGCAACCAAAGTACAGTCACAGCCTTCTAATTATGCCCTGGACCAGAGCTCTTTCTCAAGCCTATTGGAAACACAAGAAAAATAGCCGTCTGATATTTAGCTGAGATAAAGACAAAACATGGCTACAGGCCTTGACAAGTCCCTTTCAAGGCATGTCACAAAGTCTGTAGGAGTGCTCTGCGTATTTTTGCCTTTTTTTTGCCCCACCAGGGCGGTGGAGTCTAAGTGGTCGATTCAAACTGAGGCTCCTATGGGGGTGAGGGTGGGGGCTTGCAAGATTAGAGTTGAGAGTTTATGCTTGAATTATCTGCCCAGTAGTCTGTGTTGATCTATTTAGTTTGAAGGCCTTAGGTCAAATCTATGCCCAGGGAACTAACAAGAAGTCCTGGCAGAATGTAGTTAGTTCCTTTTTAAAAGGTCGTATACAAGCACAGAGGAGTTGGGGCCAAGTGGGCAGAGGAAAGCCTCAAGAGTAGCAAAGGAACAGGTAAAGCCGGAGACCTGGCTTTGAAGAGTTAATGTGAAAGGAGGGTGCTTAGAAGGGCGAGCTGGCTGAGCTTGGGAGGTACTGGAGATGTACTTGGAGAAAGGAGAGCCTGCAACAGCCTGGGGATCCCGGAATGTGAAATGAGAATCACATGGGAGACACTTCCTTGAAACAGAATCCACAGGACTTGCTGGGTAAATATCAGAGTCAGGATGGTGATGATAAGGAACCAGACATGACTTATTTTTTTAAAGATAATTTTATTTATGCTGTTTATTTTTGACGGTGCTGGCTTTTCTCTAGCGTGAGCACAGGCTACTGTCTAGTCGCAATGAGAGGGCTTTGGGTGGCTTCTCTTCTACAGCACCGCCTCTAAGGTGCTCAGGCTTCAGTAGTCGTGGCTCCTGGGCTCTAGAGCACAGGCTCAGTAGTTGTGGTGCATGGACTTAGTTGCTCTGTGGATGTGGGATCTTCCTGGACCAGGGATTGAACCCGTGTCTCCTGCATTGGCAGGCGGATTCTTTACCACTGAGCCACCAGGGAAGCCCCGAGCAATAACTTAAGTTTTTTAATGGAAAGTGCCCCTAAGCAAAACAGTTCAGTTCAGATAAGTGGTTCAATCAAGTCCAACGTTGCGACCCCGTGGACTGCCTGCCCCATGCCAGGCTTCCCTGTCCTTCATCAACTCCTGGAGCTTACTCAAACTCAAGTCCATCAAGTTGGTGGTGCCATCCAGCCATCTCCTCCTCTGTCGTCCCCTTCTCCGCCTGCCTGCAATCTTTCCCAGCATCGGAGTCTTCTCCAGTGAGTCAGTTCTTCGCACCAGGTGGTCAGGATATTGGAGTTTCGGCTTCAGCATCAGTCCTTCCAGTGAGTGAACATTCAGTGATTTCCTTTGGGATCGACTGGATCTCCTTGCAGTCCAAGGGACTCTCAAGAATCTTCTCCAACATGCTTCTTCAAAAGCATCAGTTCCTCTCTGCTCAACTTTCTTTATAGTCCAATCCTCACATCCGAACATGACTACTGGAAAAATCATGGCTTTGACCAGACAAAGCTTTGTTGGCAAAGCAATGTTGCTGCTTTTTAACATGCTGTCTAGGTTGATCATAGCTTTTCTTCCGCGTCTTGTCATTTCATGGCTGCAGTCCATGGCACCCCACTCCAGTACTCTTGCCTGGAAAATCCTCATGGACAGAGGAGCCTGGTAGGCTGCGGTCTCTGGGGTCGTGAAGAGTCGGACACGACTGAGCGACTTCCGTTTCATGCATTAGAGAAGGAAATGGCAACCCACTCCAGTGTTCTTGCCTGGAGAATCCCAGGGACGGGGGAGCCTGGTGGGCTGCCGTCTGTGGGGTCACACAGAGTCGGACACGATTGAAGTGACTTAGCAGCAGCGGTCACCATCTGCAGTGATTTTGGAGCCCAGAAAACGAAATCTGTCACTGTTTCCTTTGTGTCCCCATCTATTTTGCCATGAAGTGATGGGACTGGATGCCATGATCTTCGTTTTCTGAATGTTGAGCTTTAAGCCAACTTTTTCGCTCTCCTCTTTCACTGTCATCAAGAGGCTCTTTAGTTCTTTCCTTTCTGCCGTAAGGGTGGTGTCATCTGCACATCTGAGGTTGTTGATATTTCTCCTGGCAGTCCTGATCCCAGTTTGTGCTTCATCCAGCCTAGCATTTGGCATGATGTACTCTGCATATAACTTAAATAAGCATGGTAACAATACATAGCCTTGACGTACTCCTTTCCCGACTTGCAACCAGTCTGTTGTTCTATGTCTAGTTCTAACTGTTACTTCTTGACCTGCATACAAATTTCTCTGGAGACAGGTAAGTTGGTCTGGTATTCCCATCTCTTTCAAAATTTTCCATAGTTTATTGTGATCCACACAGTCAAAGGCTTTGGCATAGTCAATAAAGCAGAAGTAGATGTTTTTCTGGAATTCTCTTGCTTTTTCGATGATCCAATGGATATTGGCAATTTGATCTCTAGTTCCTCTGTCTTTTCTAAATCCAACTTGAACATTTGGAAGTTCATGATTCACATACTGTTGAAGCCAGGCTTGGAGAATTTTGAGCATTACTTTGCTAGTGTGTAAGATGAGTGTAATTACGCGATAGTTTGAACATCCTTTGGCATTGCCTTTCTTTGGGATTGGAATGAAAACTGACCTTTTCCAGTCCTGTGGCCACTGCTGAGTTTTCCAAATTTTCTGGCGTATTGAGTGCAGCGCTTTCACAGCATCATCTTTCAGAATTTGAAACAGCTCAACTGGAATTCCATCACTTACACTAGCTTTGTTTGTAGTGATGCTTCCTAAGGCCCACTTGACTTCGAATTCTAGGATGTCTGGCTCTAGGTGAGTGATCACACCATTGTGGTTATCTGGGTCATTAAGATCTTTTTTGTATAATTCTTCTGTATATTCTTGCCACCTCTTCTTAATATCTTCTGCTTCTGTCTCCTAATGGCTCAGTAGTAAAAAAATCTGCCTGCCAGTGCAGGAGACATAGATTCAATCCCTGATCTGGGAAGATCGCACGTGCTGTATAGAGCAACTAAGCCCATGTGCCATGACTCTTAAGCCTGTGCTCTAGACCCCGGGGGGCTGCAACTGCTGAGCCCACATGCCACAGTTCCTGAAGCCCATACGCTTTAGAGCCTGTGCCCAGCAACTAGAGCGGCCACTGCAGCGCAAAGCCCAAGCACCACAACTAGAGAGCAGCCTCTGCTCGCCGCAGCTGGAGAGAAGTCCTCGAGGCAAACGAGACATGGCACAGCCATAAATAAATAAATAAATAATATTTTTAAAATTACAGTCCTAGCACCTGATCGCTTTACTATTTGGGGATACCTCCTGGTAGGCACAGTGTAAATGTTTTCCTTATGTCGTCTTATTTGATTTTTATAACTTCTCCATGAGATAGATACTGAAAGTCTACATTTTAAAAAACAGGATTCAGAATTTAAGTAGCTCACCTAATGTGACAATCTCAGCCAGACGTGTCTGGCTCCAAGACCCTGTTAAATCATAGGGTTTTACTGCTTTGGGGGGGGCACATGTCGCAAGTATTTTCTAGGTCAGTGTATATTAAAATGTCTAACTCCATGGAGCGCCATTATGTGGCAGTAATAACTTTGGTCATTCATCACTGGGAAAGTGGAATCATCACAGCAATAAGGGAGTCAGGAGAAGTGGCTGCTTATGGGGGAAGGTGGTTTGCCGTCGCATCAGTGGAAGAGCATGTTAAACGTTTCAGCATGTGGAGCCGGAGGCTGGCAGAGCCTGGTCTGCAGAGAACTGATTGATGGATGGTCAGGGCAGAACAGGGGGAGCTGGTGTCGAGGGGCGCCTGTGTGGGTGACGCCCTGCTCTGCTTTGAGAGTCCTGATGTCCATTGGAGTTTCAGCACTTCCTCTGCTAGTAATGGGCTTACTCTGAAGTTCTGTGCCATTGTGAGCTCCCTTCCCCTCCCGCAGCGAGCCCATTTGGAGAGCTGTGAGGGTCAGACAGATGCTTCTTGCTCTTTAGACCTGAAACCATCCTTTAAAACAAGAAGTTCAGATTGTTTTTTTTTCTCCCAACATCAGAGAGTATATTTGGATTGTATCAGACAGATGTTTGCCACATGTCTGCTGGTTATAAAGTGCTGTGGAGGATACAGGGCTGAACTAGGATATAGGGCTGAACTATCCAGGTGTTAAGGAGCTTATAACATCTAGCAGAGGTGGGCATCTTTACAGGAATACAATTGTTGTAGTTTAGACCATGTGTCACTTTTCATGTCTGAAGACTTTATTAATAATAGAGACTCAATTTGAACCAGCTCTTGCAAAAGGAGAACCTTGTAGGGCTGGATGTGTACAGAGGCAGACTAGAACCAGGGTTGGTGGGGAACCCAGGAAGGCTACTGCAATCTTCTTTACCCTCCTTTTTTTTCCCCCTACATTTTGGAATGTGACTGTCTACAGTGTCCATACTCCCAGTTTCAGCTATGCTTCTTACTGCCACTTTGGAAATACTGTGTGGAAGAATACCAGTGGGCCCAGCTTGGGGGGGTCTGGACAGCTATTGGTGACTGAGGCCAAGATGGTGTTTTATTTACTAAGGTGGTGTGACTGTGCGGATGGGGTGCAGGGCTGGGCATCCCTAAAAGAAAGAAGAGTTTGCAGAAATGGAGCAGGGGGATACTGTTGGACAGCCAAAATATAAGATATCTAGTATTTTTAAGCATTTTGTCTTTGTTAACTTTTTACTTTATATTGGGGTACAGCTGATTAACAAAACAATGTTGTGATAGTTTCAACTGAACAGTGAAGGGACGCAGCCAAACATACACATGTATCCATCTCCCCCAAATTCCCCTCCCATCCAGGCTCCCACGTAACGTTGACAGAGCTCCATCTGCCATATTGTAGGTCCTTGTTGGCTATCCATTTTAAATATAGCAGTGTGTACATTTCCATTCCAAACTCCCTCACTGTCCCCTCCCCTCATTCTCCCTATACCCCCACCCCACAGCCATAAGTTTGTTCTTTAAGGCTGTGAGTTTTCCTTCAGTTTTGTAAATAAGTTCATTTGTATCATTTTATATTTCACATATAAGGGATGTTGGGTTTCCCTGGTGGCTCAGACAGTAAACAATCTGCCTGCAATGCAGGAGACCTGGGTTCAGTCCTGGGTTGGGAAGATACCCTGGAAGAGGGTGTGGCAGTCCACTCCAGTATTGTTGCCTGGCAGGTCTCATGGACAGAGGAGCCTGGAGGGGTACAGTCCATAGGGTCACAAAGAGTCAGATATGGCTGAGTGACCACCACTTCCACTTTCTTATAAGGGATGTCATACGATATTTTTCCTCTGTCTGCCTTCCTTCACTCAGTATGACAATCCCTAGGTCTATCCATGTTGCTGAAAATGGCATTATTTTGTTCTTTTTAGTGGCTGAGTAGTACTCCACTGTGTATGTTCCATATTTTCTTAATCCATTCCTCTGTTGACGGACATCTAGGTTGCTTCCATGTCTTGACTATTGTAAACAGTGCTGCAGTGAACATTGGAGTGCCCGTATCCTTTCGGATCACGTTTTTCTCCGGATGTGTGCCCACGGGTGGGACTGCAGGGTGCTATGGTAGCTCTATATTTAGCTTTTTAAGGAACCGCCATACTGTTCTGCATAGTGGCTGTACCACTTCTACTCCCTGCAGACCTCTTTCTGGATAAAAATACTTTGGCCTCAAGGGCCCCACAGTTTGAAAGATTTTTATCTGGTATGCTGACAGGCTAGCTTGGCTCAGAGGATCTTCGCTGGCATTTCAAATCCTTGCATGTGGTTGAAGCACACACGTGACTCTCAAGAGTCCACAGGGATCCTGGCACACATCTTTCCTTGCAGGGTTCCTCAGAGACCACTGCCCAGCAGCCCCGTAAGTTTAGCTCATCAAGCTTATTAGGTCCTCAGAAGCGTCACCTGAAAGTGTAGAGACAGAAAGAGAGCCTCAGACATGGGGACGGGAGATGGCAGATCTCTGAGGATTCTTGAGTTCCACTTCTCAAACCATCAGCAGCACCTTTCTAAATAGTAACTTTGAAAACTCTCTGCCTCATTTTTTCTCTTTTTTTTTTTTTTTTCCCAAACTATCCAATAGTTGCTTTGGTTACCCCCTGTGAGTGGGAAGTTGTCCACACATTTGAATTCCTGAACTGGAGTGGTTTGGGTGAAGAATTGAATCTGAGAAAAAAGGTTTGATTCCTGAGAGCAGCAGCCCTTACCTTTCCCGCATTTTAGTTGTTGTTCAGTCGCTAAGTTGTATCCAACTTTTTGCCACCTCATGGACTGCAGCTCGCCAGGTTTCCTTAGCTGTCACCATCTCCCAGGGCTTGCTCAAACTCATGTCCATCTAGTCGACGCTGCCATCCTACCATCTCATCCTCTGTTGCCCCCTTATCTTCCCGCCTTCAATCTTTCCCAGCACCTGGGTCTTTCCAGTGAGTTGGCTCTTCCTATCAGGTGGCCAAAGTATTGGAGCTTCAACTTCAGCATCAGTCCTTCCAGTGAAAATTCAGAGTAGATTTCCTTTAGGATTGACTGGTTTGATCTTGCGGTCTCAGGGACTCTGAATAGTCTTCTCCAGAACCACAATTTGAAAGCATCAATTCTTCGGCATTCAGCCTTCTTTATGGTCTGACTCTCATATCCGACCATGACTACTAGAAAAACCATAGTTTTGACTGTATGGACATTTGTTTGTTGGCAAAGGGAAGTCTCTGCTTTTTAATACACTGTCTAGGTTTGTCATAGCTTTTCTTCCTAGGACTAAGTGTCTTTTAATTTTAGTTGAGACAGCACCTAAATGCCTGACAGCCTTGTGTGGTGAACTAGAAAGTAGGAGACGGGCATGAACTTGAATAGCCCAGATCCCCGCAGAGTTCAGCCTTCGCCCAATACAAGACAACAGGGTCTCAGAGAGGGGGTATGAGTCTTTAAATGGGTTTATGGTTGGAGGTCCAGTCTCAAGGCAAGCCCATGCAGTGCCATTTGGAATAAGAGTGTTAGCTCTCAATGCAGGATTCTTGGTTGGCCTTGGTCAAAGGAGACTGGGGATGGCCACTGGCCTTTAATATCATGTGGACACCAACCCTTTCTCTTGCTTTTTGTGTCAGTTGTCTAAAAACACTAGACACTGACATGAAGTTTTCTGTTTATTGTCCAAGACCTTGGTTTCCTGATTTTTAGCTTCAGATTTTCTTCCTTTACTGAATCTACCCTCGCAGAGAGGCAATTTCAATTAGTTATCATTCAAGAAAATGACAAAATGCAAACTAACCTTCAAATGGGTGTTGAAGTCCCACGTGTCAGTAGTTAAGTCATGCTTCTTCCTCTAGTCCCACTTGATTTTTAGAATCAACTGCATTCTTGTGTGCATTCATCATCTTAAGTAATGAACTTTCAAGCCTTTGACACATCCTTGATGAATGGTCCACTGTTTGTGATCCCAGAATTGAGGGATTGGAAGGAAAGCATCCCATTTCCCTTCTCTGCCTTCTCCCCTGCAATTTCATTTTCATAATTTAAAAAAATTTTCTTACAGAAATAGTCACCCAAGGGAATAACAGTACTTATATAGGAACATCTTTTGCAGTGATATATAGTAGTATTCTATAATAATAATATATAACAGTGATAGAGTATTATACAATTGCTGAAAAGAATGTGGTAACTATGTAAACGAACATAGGTGTTCAAGGTTTGGAAAAGTAAATTACAAAACAGTACATATATACATTTGTATGTGCAGTGTGTCTTGAGGAAGGTATGCTAGATAGCTAAAAGTGGATATGTTTAGAACAGTAGTTCTTAAATTATGGTCTGAGGACAACTATGGGTTCCCAGAGCCTTTTGTGGGGGTGTCCATAATTAGGTGGTGATCATATGGGCAAATGTGACTTTCCAAAATAGTACCTAAGGAAATATTTGGAGGGTCTGCATTCAGTGAATCAATTTTCCACACATGTGAAGAGTTGACTCATTGGAAAAGACTCTGATGCTGGGAGGATTGGGGGCAGGAGGAGAAGGGGACGACCCAGGATGAGATGGCTGGATGGCATCACGGACTCAATGAACGTGAGTCTGAGTGAACTCCGGGAGATGCTGATGGACAGGGAGGCCTGGCGTGCTGCAGTTCATGGGATCGCAAAGAGTCGGACACGACTGAGCAACTGAACTGAACTGAATGCTTGGTGCATGGTTAAAAGAGCCATTCAAAATGCAAGACTGGTGGATTTTAATGAAACAGTGTTAAAAGCTCATTGGCATAGTTTCAAATTCCACACTGGAGCCAGCTTAAGGATAGTGCCAAACAAGAATATCCACTGTTAACTTGAAAGGTGGTTTAAATACTCCTTTTTCCCAAGTACATATCTATGTGAGGCCAGGTTTATTTCAACCAAAAAAGCATGTTATGAAAGATCAAGTACAGAAGAAGATAAGCCAGACATTAAAAAGATTTCTTACACAATCTCATTTATAAAAATGTGATTTATGTTAGCAGTGGATGTAGTGTTTTTGAATGACTTTATATGACAGTTTCTCAATTTTCATTTCTAATAAGGTAACTATTGATAGGTATAATTTACATAAACAGGAGCTCTTTGGGACCTTCAGTAATTTTAAGAGTCTAAAGAGGTCCCAACCAAGACCAAAACACTTTAAGATTGCTGTATTAGGACATGAAATTAGGGAAGACTGTATAATTATGAGCCATTGAATTTTTAATATAGTTGGAATATTTTATTTTTGTAATTGGGAAGGGAAGTAAAGGAATATGCAAAGACATGTCTTAAAGACAGTGGCCAGTTGCTTTTTTTCTTTTTCCTTCTCTGTGTAGGACAGAATGAGAGGAAATGGGCTTCATTGGTAAACCATTATTGTGGGTTAGAGATGGACAGGATGTCTTCACTAGCTCTGCTGAGCTGCAGAATGGGCTCCATCCACCAGCGTGGGCACCTTCGGGTGTAGCTGCTGGTCTGCTTGCTCTCTCTCAATCACCAGGGCTCTTTGGAGGCAGTCCTCAGCTCGGTGGGGCTGCAGCATTACCAGGAGATGAGGTTGACAGACGCATACCCCCTGGGGAGGAGCCGAGTGACTGATGAAGCCTGCTCAGGGAGCCCAGAATCACAGTTCACCTGGGGGCTTGGGGTCTTGCAGGAGTATCTCCGGCCAGCTCAGGCAGCTGAGTTCATAGCTCTTTCTCTGTTAGATCAACACTGATGAAGCTTTTCTCTTTGGTCTTCTTTTTTTAAACAGTATGCAGGTCAGCATTCTGTCAACACATCCTTTATTCAGAAATCAGGTTATGATCCATTAAGTCACTGCAATCTTTATTAAATTCCAGTCCTGCGGATGCGTACTAGACACTCATTAAATTTGGGGCATTTACTAATAGTATTGTCTAAAATAAATTTACAAGCCATTTATTATGTTTTTGAAAGTTCGTTATGAGTTAATACATATTCATGGTAGAAAATCTGGAAAACTCAGAAAGGTGGAAGTCAAAGTGTTAGTCACTCGGTCATGTCTAACTCTTGTGACCCCATGGACTGTAGCCCACCAGGATCCTCTGTCTATGGGATTCTCCAGGCAAGAATACTGGAGTGGGTTGCCATTCCCTTCTCCAGGGGATCTTCCCAACCCAGGGATCGAACCCAGGTCTCCTGCATTACAGGCAGGTCCTTTACCATCTGAGCCACCAGAGAAAACTCGGAAAAGCCAATAATAAGAGTCACTTGTGATCTCAGCAGCTTGCTGCCCCAGCTGGCATGGCGCCCTCTCCCAGTGTTGTCTGTGCGGGCAGTGCAGGCTGATGGTCGGGCATGCATGCTGGAGCCCCGCCACCTGGCTGCAGCCCTCTGCTCTTGGTGAAGGGCCTGCATCTTTCAGGGCAGAATCCACACCTGCTTCACAAAACAAGGATGAGGATTACCTATTTGTGTACAGCTGAGATTTTCTACTCCAAAGTCATTAGCGATGAACTGGTTAGCTGGTTAAAAGTTATATGATACTTTAAGGCTTTTGATAGACATTACCAGTGAGTCCTGCTGAGAGGTTTTACAAGCGTGCAGCCCTACTGGCAATGCACATAAGTTATATACTTTATTATAACTAGTTTTTAAAATTAAGAGTAACTGCTTGTTGGAAAAAAAATTTTTTTAGCAGTAAGAAGGCTGTAAATATCCAGTCCCACTTTGCAGAAGTAAATTCTGCTCACGGACATTTTCTCTTCTAGTCAAAAGCTTGCATGTGTGTATGCATAATGTATAAAGTGAGGTCCTACTCAGCATACTATTCTGCACCTTGAACTTCTGTGCTTAATGGTGTGCATTGGTCAGTGTCCTACTCTTGTACTTAGAGAGCTGCTCTTTTAAGTAACTGCCTGGTTTTTATTGTATGTGTGTGTGTGTTCAGTCTAAGTCATGCCTGACTCTTGCGACCCCATAGACTGTTGCCCACCAGGCTCCTCTGTCCATGGGATTTCCCAGGCAAGAATACTGGAGTGGGTTGCCATTTGCTTCTCCAGGGGATCGTCCCAACCCAGGGATCAAACCTGGGTCTCCTGCATTGCAGGCAGATTCTTTACCTCTGAGCCACTACAGAAACCCTTTTATTGTACGACTATAACATGATTTTTTGTCAAGTCTCTATCATCTGTTATGTTTCAAACTAAACTTCACCCACCAGACTTTTTCTGCATCTGTCTCCATATTTTGGGGCCCCCTGTTCCTGATTCTATAGCTTAACTTCAGACCTACACATCCCTTGTACCATGTGAGGTAGGGTATTTTTCATCTTACGGTTGAGGAATCACCGTAGTAGGAAATAGTGGCCTGGCAGGGGAGAGGCTTATTGCAGAATGACCCCAGAGTGACCACCGGGGCTCCGCTGTGCTGGTACCAGGTCTACTCCCCTCCCCCACCCTGGGCCCAGTTTCCTGTGTGGACCTGGGTACAAATAAGCCCATCTCCTCGGATGTTTGTCTTATTTTCTACTTATTGCTATATTTCAGAAAAAGTTGCTTTTATGTCTCTTGAAAAAGAGAGACATAAAAGAGCTTCATACAAGCACGAGAATTACCCCCAATGTTTGTTTTTGGGCTTCCCTGGTGGCTTTTAGTTTCTTAAATAAAACAGACTGTTTTTCTTAAGTATAGTTTTTACTCCCGAAAACTTCCTAAAATTTTTCATGATGCTTTGTTTTCAATCAACATTAATTTTCCACTGCAGTTCTCTTTCATCTCCTAAGCCTCGTATCCTAATTGTAACATTTCTATTATCATCTAAAAGTCAGGAAGAACTTCCTCCCTAACCTCACCTTCCAGGGATATTCAGAGACTTGGCGACCCGAAACCCAGCTGGGAACCACCATCCTGTCTGAGGTGTATACATGTGGCCAGCCCATTGTGAGTTCTGAAACTGTTTTGAGGGTGGTTCAGGATTGTTTGGCCCTATTGTTGGAGATGCTGGGGATGAGTGAGCCACCTGTGTGTACAGCAAGCGGGGTGCAGGGAGCTCTCTCTGTTTGTGGGACACGATCAGGAAGGAAGCAGGAAGCCTGAACGGAGAGAGGAAGGAGTCAGGCCAGCAGTTTAAAGCGTGGAGGTGAGTGGCTTGTTCTTGATTGTCTCAGAGGTCTACGACAAAGGGCTGCAAATTACAGGGTCTGAGAATTCTGTACTTTTCTAAAATGAGGCTGTCTGAATTTTTCAACTGGGTTTTCAGGAAAGAGCTGTGTTTTCTGAATCCAGCTGTGACTCAGCGCCTGTCCTTTAGGGCACACATTACTAAGGTGACGGGCTTCTGCAGCGGGATGAGGACAGAGGTGAGGGTTAGTGGGCTTGCTGAGGGCGTGCCCCCCTGCCTCTCCCCACTTTTTTTCTGGAAAGATGAGAAGTTCTTGTTCATGGGTGATTTAATCGTGTTCTAAAACGTAACTGCAGTTTAGCTCTGTTGGTCGGGCCTTCTCTCTGCTTCCCACACCCCCGAGCCTCATGCCCTCCTGTTGAGAGCCTGCTCTCTGTCCCTGCTCTCCAGCCGCTGGCTCTGCAGTGAGCACTCAGGAAGGAATCTTCGTTTGCCTGTCAGGCAAGAGGTGACTGCTTTTCTGATGACATGGCGAGAACCATGTGGCCTGTGGCTTTCCTCAGGGGCACCTTGGGGTGGAGCCAGGGGCCTGTGGATCCCAAACCCACTGCCGGGCCACTTCACCACCAGACGTTCTCTGGGAGGGCATCGGGGTCTCTAGAGCTTTCCCTTGGTCACCAGTGTCTGAGTTTCCTCCACAAGGGTCTGTACTGGGTGCTGAGGGACCCAAGGGGGAGATGGGTCCATGCCTTCTGGGCATGTCCTCAAGTAGGAGAAGGAAGACCATGTGCACCCCCAGCAAAGGCAGAGAGTGATCATCGCCATGAGACAGGCAGAGACGGTGAGGGAAGGTGAGGAGCACTGGTGACTGAGTCCGTCCAAGTCAGAGCAGAGGAGGGGGAGCTGGGGTTGCACTTTAAAAAATATGTATATTTATTTATTTGTTGCTGCGCTGGGTCTTCATTGCTGCACGCGGACTTTCTCTAGTTGCGGTGTGCAGGCTTCTTGTTGCAGCAGCTTCTCTTATTGTGGAGCATGGCTCTAGGGCGCTAGGGTTTCGGTAGTTGAGGCTTGCAGGCTCTACCACACAAGCTCAAAAGTTGTGGTGCATGGGCTTAGTTGCTCCACGGTGTGTGGGATCTTCCTGGATCAGGGATCGAGCCATCTCTCCTGCATTGGCAGGCGGATTCTTAACCACTGGGCCACCTGGGAAGCCCGGGATGCAGTGGGAAGCAATTATCTTCCAATTTAAAAAAATTAAAAAAGGTAAGGAAAAAACTGGGAGAATTAAATAAAATGAATCTGATGCTATTAAAAAAAAAAAAAAAAACAGGGCCGGGGGGAGATCAGGATGAAGGGACCTCACTGACCGGTGGAGGNCTGATGCTATTAAAAAAAAAAAAAAAAAACAGGGCCGGGGGCAATCAGGATGAAGGGACCTCACTGACCGGTGGAGGAGGCACAAGGAGAATTGTTCCAGATCAGATTATAGGATGCTGCCTAGGGATTTTCAATTTACCTCTAGAAAATCAAGGTGAAAATGTTTAAACTACCTCAGCAGGAGCAGAGGTGTCCTGGGTGGGAAGCTAGATTTCTCCTGTATGTACTTAGCTCCTGTCCTCCTGGCTAATCTGGAGGGTTGCTGGTGAACCAGAGGAAGTTGAATCTCATGTCTGAAGAAGGAGGCCCTGAGAAGCCGGGCTGTGGGCGTGCACATGTGCTGTGTTTAAATCCCTGTTAAATTAGTCAAACCCTCGGCATCTGTTGGCTTGTCTAACAGGCGTGTATAGGACTCTGCTGTATTCCTAGGTGGGTCAGACTTGGTTTCTAGGCCAGCGTTCCACCCGATGACAAGGCAGCTTTGTGAGTCACGGGCTGCCACAGTGCAGAAAAGTCCAGGTTATGATCCAGCTCCCAGCCTGTGCGTCTCCCACATAGGCCTGGGAATGCCTCGGAGCACCTAAGGAGACCAACCTGGTGCTGCACTCGGGGAAGCACGCGTTGAGGGAAGTCAGGGCTTCTGCAGTCACCTGTGCCCACCTCCAATGGTCCAGGAGAGTGGCAGACCTGGGCTGATAGCACATTACTACTTTTTCCTTTACACTTTTGGGTTTGCTAGAGGTAAAAACCCACCTGCCATTGCAGGAGACATGAGAGATTCGGGTTTGATCCCTGGGTCGGGAAGATCCCCTGGAGGAGGGCATGGCAACCCACTCCAGTATTCTTGCCTGGAGAATCCCATGGACAGAGGAGCCTGGCGGGCTGCTGTTCATGGGGTCACAAAGAGTTGGACAAACAAGGCTTAGCAACCTAACAACAAAATAGCCAATTAACTTTTGAGAGTAGGATGCCTTGGGGTGGAGCATGCCTGGAGGCCATGCCCCCAGCGTGCTGGAAGTCTTTTCCTGGGAACAGCTTCTTTAGAAGTTCTACCATAGAAGAATTCTGGGACGATGGAAATCACGCTGGAAACAACAGGGCCTGCCTCTCTACCTGGGTCTTCCTTTGAGTGTCTTGGCTAACACACCAGGTCAGTGCGAGCAGCTCCGTTTCCATGGTCTGTTCAGCTGTAGCAGAGAGGTCGCTGGTGAACAGGAGTGTTTGACGGTGTGAAGAGTGACCTGGAATTTAGTCTTGTCACCAGATAGCTTCTCTTGTGTAGAAAATATCATTGCTAGGTAATTATAAAGACTAAATCTTTTGACACTGTGTTTCTTTTAAAAATATATTAATAAATATTAATATTTTAAATAATTTAAAAAATATATTTTAAATTATTAAAGTGTGATAACACATTTACAGGAGACTTGGAAAATACAGAACAAGGTTACATATAGTTCTACTATCAGTTCAGTTCAGTTCAGTCTCTCAGTCGTGTCCAACTCTTTGCAACCCCATGAACCACAGCACCCAGGCCTCCCTGTCCATCACCAACTCCCGAAGTCCACCCAGACCCGTGTCCATTGAGTCGGTGATGCCATCCAACAAGCTCGTCTTCTGTCATCCCCTTCTCCTCCTGCCCTCAATCTTTCCCAGCATCAGGGTCTTTTCAAATGAGTCAGTTCTTTGCATCAAGTGGCCAAAGTATTGGAGTTTCAGCTTCAGCATCAGTCCTTCCAGTAAACACCCAGGACTGATCTCCTTTAGTATGGACAGGTTGGATCTCCTTGCAGTCGAAGGGACTCTCGAGAGTCTTCACTAACACCACAGTTCAAAAGCATCAGTTCTTCTGCGCTCAGCTTTCTTTATAGTCCAAGTCTCACATCCATACAAGACTACTGGAAAAACCATAGTCCTGACTAGATGGATCTTTGTTGACAAAGTAATGTCTCTGCTTTTTAATATGCTGTCTAGGTTGGTCAGAAATTTCCTTCCAAGGGGTAAGCGTCTTTTAATTCCATGGCTGCAGTCACCATCTGCAGTGATTTTGGAGCCCAGAAGAATAAAGTCAGCCACTGTTTCCTCATCTACTTCCCATGAAGTGATGGGACTGGATGCCATGATCTTCGTTTTCTTTAAGCCAGCTTTTTCGGTCTCCTCTTTCACTGTCATCACACACCACTATATATTACAATTATTTTTTTAAGTAATAAATTAAGCTTTTTAGTTGGAGTTTTCATATCAAACTCTCAAAAATTAATGGAATAAATATACAGAGAAGTAGAGGGATACGGTAGACCAGAAAAAGCACTGTGAACCAATTCAGCATAATTAAGATTTATACAATTTTCACACAACAGTAAGATACAAATTCTATTCAAGTTCCCGTACAATGTAAACTAGGAGACACTGAAACATATCCAGGGACATACAACAAGGTGCAAAGATTTCATGGTCTAAAGGTATTGAAATCATACAGAGTCTGTCCTCATATCACTGTGGAATTATGTTAGACATCAGTATCAAAAGATATTTGAAAATAACCCACATATTTTCAAGTGCACTGTGACATTTACCAAGAGAGATCTTCAGCTTAGCCATTGAAAGCCTCAGTAAAGTTAGACTGAAAAAAAACCAGATATTCCCTGTGTTTTGTGTATTCTTTCCCGTGCATCTTGAGTGCTTGAGTGTAGTGCTTGGTATGTGGGAGACATTTGATTGCTGTTTATTAAAATAGTTGATATTTCATTTAATCCTCCCAATAGATTAAGAGAAATTATTTCATTTTGTCATCAAAGCATAGAGATGATAAATAACTTGCTCGAGAGCCCAGAAGCAGAAGGGCCCAGGGCAGGACTCCTGGCCTCTGTTTAGAGTTTCCCATCTTGAGAGTCCCTGAGGTTGACTGCTCAGCAGCTTTCTCAGCGTCCCCATTCCCAGTGGCCCTGGACCTGGGCCGGAGTCAGAATCTGCAGGCTTCACAAGAGTGGTTCTCATGCACTGGAGAGAGTAGATGTGCTGGTCTGGGCTGCATTTCCAGATGAATTAACCCTTCTCTCTCTGGGATTGATGAAAAAGATGCATTTTCCTGTCCCGAATGTTCTCTTTTCCCTGGGATAGGCCACTGGGGGAGAGAGGAACTTGAAGATAAATGTGTGACTTTGAAATGTTCTTTGTTCTGTTATCACTTGGGAAAATGTTCGCAGGGGAATCTGTAGAGGCCCAGGTCTTACTCCCCAGGTTCTCTCTGGGGAGTGGCCGCACAGCCATCTTAGGAGGAGATGTCCTCTTGTCCAAAGGAGAGGGAGTCTGGCTCCTTGTGGTCTGGAGGCCGCTGACTGGAGGGTGGGTGCTCCAGGGGGGCAGCAGATGGCCCTAACTGCTGAGCTGCCGGTTCTGGCGCAGCGACTGTTGCCCCAGGAAGGAGAGAGCACGTGGGGGTCTTCCCTGAATCTGATCATAGCAGGAAGAGATGACACCCTTGCATCTTGGTGTCCAAAGCGAAGCTGGCTGGGGCTTTCAAAAGGTGCAAGGCTGTTGCTCTGCAGGGCGGGCCAGATCGCCAGGCGATGTTCTGCAGGCTGGGCCCGCTGCCCCACATGTGTGGTCGTTCCCTGACACGCTGGGTGACGTCTGAGGTGTGGGCATTGCATAATTAAGGTTTTCTCGAAATTGAAGAGCCAGAGCATTCAGGCGATGCTCTGAGTCACTGGCCATGTGGAAAGAACATGCCGGCACGGGCAGATTGCTGACAGAGAGCACCGCTAAGATTCCACTCTGTTGCTGACTTCTCGCTTTTACCTCCCTGCCCCTTCCCTCAAGGTTGGCCTCCGACAGCTGGACATGTCCTTGCTCTGCCAGTTGTACAGCCTCTACGAGTCCATCCAGGAATACAAGGGAGCCTGCCAGGCAGCGGCCAGCCCAGACAGCACTTACGCTCTGGAGAACGGCTTCTTCGATGAGGAGGATGAGTATTTCCAGGAGCAGAACTCCCTCCAGGATGGGAAGGAGCGAGGCTCCCCAAGGGACCTGACGCTGCCCGTCTCCCCACTCCCCAGCAGCGACTGGATCCTGGAGTCCATCTAAAGGATGCAGGAGGCAGGCCCCTGTCAGCACGGGCTTCTCTTCTGTGGGCCGTCCTCAAGCCTGTGGGACCAGCGCTGCCAGCTTAGTTTGCAGGCGGGGAGATGTGCCTGGGCGTGGGGGCCGTGGTCTGCTTGGAGGGCCACTTTCTGCTGAGTGATCTGCAAGTGCTCAGCAGTCTCCTCACACCCCAGTCCTGAGACCCTATGGCCAAGGGTTTATACTGAGAGAGTAATGAGAGGATCCCTGGAGAAGACCTCTCATATTCTGGGCAAGATGAAACAACTTGTATGTAGCTAGTTACTTTTCTACTGGTGGGGTTTCTTCGGGTTTGCAGTGTGTGAGAGCTCACATTTCACTGCTGCCCTTCCTCAGGACCTTCTGCTGCCTTTCTTGCTGTTTCATGAGCTTCAAAGCCACTTGGCTGAGCTTTATTTATTTGTAAGCTGCATTACTAATTGTCCAGGGGACTCAGTAAAAAAACTGTACTGAGAAAGTAAACCTTTCAGGCCACACCAATCAAGAGACTTGCATTCTCTGAACCTGTCCAAATATTTTGTGTCATTCTCTGTGCTTCAGAGATGTTTGGAAGACAGTGCAGAGATACCTCGAGTTGGGAAACAAAACTGGGGCAAGCGATGTGTTTCAGTCACCATAAGGTGGTGAACGTTTTTGGTTTTGAAGATTCTGGGTATCAGCTGTAGTATGTTAGAAGGCAAACTCTTCCACTCAATACAGTGATCACCTGAAGCCTTACTATATTTATTAAAATCTTTTCTGAACACTTTACACTTTGTAGGTTAAAAGTAAAGATAAAAGGCTAAACTATCTGTGGTTGTATATTATTTTGGTCTGAGTTACGACCCATCAACTTTCATAACTCGAACGCATTGAATCCCATCAATGACTGAAAGAAAACTGCAGTTTGTTCACTTGCCATTTAGAATTTTGAAAGAAGCTTTGTCCCTCTGTTGGCCCATCCTTAAGGGTGTTTTATCAGTAGACTGTAACATACTTAGGTCTCAGTGCTGTTCAGTCATTGCATACTCGGGACCCCTGGCTCCTCTTCTCTTTGATGCAATAATTGCTTATTAGCACCTTTTGTTGGGTCAGAGTGAGGAAGGAAAACTCACCATTGTTAAACAGCCTGTTAACAGCCTGTTATGCACACAACTCTGTGTCAGGAGCTGGGGTGAGGGGCAGGGGAGGAAGAGTTCTCCTGCTAATTTTCTCTGTTGAAAATGGTCATTGAAATGAGGGGTGGCAGTAAATTGCCTTTAGCATGTGGCCTGACTGGTGGGGAAAATTGAAAGCGGTAAAACCCGGTGAAGGAGAAGGGGGTGACAAGAGGATGAGATGGTTGGATGGCATCACTGATTCAGTGGTCACAGCTGGAACGAACCCTGGGAGATGATGAAGAACAGGGAAGCTTGGTGTGCTGCAGTCCATGGGGTTGCAAAGAGTTGGACACAACTTAGTGACTGAACAACAGCAACAATACCAGGTGACAGCTGGGTGTCTGCTGGGACCTCTTTCTTTGAGGCTGGCCCTTGCTTCACATGAGCTGAACCCAAGACCAGCTGACCTCAACCTTGACCACACTGAAATACTGGGGGGAACTTTTGGAACAATATTGTTTGTTGTCGTTTAGTTGCTGAGTCGTGTCCGACTCTTTTGTGACCCCATGGACTGTAGCCCACCAGGTTCCTCTGTCCATAGGATTTCCCAGGCAAAAATACTGGAGACGGTTGCCATTTCCTTCTCCAGGGGATCTTCCCAACCCAGAGATAGAACCTGTGTCTCTTGCAATGGTAGGCAGATTCTTTACCACTGAGCCACCATTGAAGCCCAGAACAGTATTGAGCCTGGATTCAGACTCCCCCTTGCCCTTGTCCCCTCTCCAGCATCATTTTGATTTAATTAGTAAGGAGTGAGGCCTGGGCATCCCTATGGTTATAAAAGTCACCCAGGTGGTTCTCATGTAGATCTAGTTATGATCTAGAGTTCAAAGTGTGGTCCAGGGAGCAGGCATCACCGGCAATGTGGTACAGAATCTCACCCCACCCGGCCTTCTGCCCCAGGTCCTGCATGCACCTTGACAAGATTCTTCCTGTGTAGATGAGTCTTCTGCAGAGAGTTCCAGAAGAATGCAGCTTTAAGTCACCCCAGCACCAACACAGCTGCTCCAAGGGGGCTGTGGTGCCCCCCTAAAGCACTAAAGAATTTCCTGGCCTGCCCCAAACCCCAGCCACTGTCCTCTCAAGAGAGCCAGGCTCGGAGGGCTGGGAGCCCTCTGATTCAGAGTGCAGGTGTTCCCTTGTCTGCTGCCTCTGGCTCCTAGACCTGCAGTGACTCATGGTGCCTGTGAGTCTGTGAAGGCAGGAAGTATGTCAGAGTGCAACGTGGGGTGAATCAAGGTGAGCAAGGGAGGCTTCCCTTCCTGTTGGGCTGACATGTTGCTTGCTCCTGTAGTGAAATGGTGTATACACGTAAACCACTGTGGTGGCTAATGCTCTGCTTGAAATATATTAATATGTCAGTTCAGTCGCTCAGTCATGTCCAACTCTTTGCGACCCCATGAATCGCAGCATGCCAGGCCTCCCTGTCCATCACCACCTTCCAGAGTTCACTCAAACTCATGTCCATCGAGTCAGTGATGCCATCCAGCCATCTCATCCTCTGTCGTCCCCTTCTCCTCCTGCCCCCAATCCCTCCCAGCATCAGTCTTTTCCAATGAATCAGCTCTTTGCATGATGTGGCCAAAGTACTGGAGTTTCAGCTTTAGCATCATTCCTTCCAGTGAACACCCAGGACTGATCTCCTTTAGAATGGACTGGCAGTCCAAGGGACTCTCAAGAGTCTTCTCCAACACCACAGTTCAAAAGCATCAATTCTTCAGTGCTCAGCTTTCTTCACAGTCCAACTCTCACATCCATACATGACCACTGGAAAAACATAGCCTTGACTAGATGGACCTTTGTTGGCAAAGTAATATCTCTGCTTTTGAATATGCTATCTAGGTTGGTCATAACTTTTCTTCCAAGGAGTGAGCGTCTTTTAATTTTATGGCTGCAGTCACCATCTGCAGTGATTTTGGAGCCCCCCAAAATAAAGTCTGACACTGTTTCCACTGTTTCCCCATCTATTTCCCATGAAGTGATGGGACCGGATGCCATGATCTTCATTTTCTGAATGTTGAGCTTTAAGCCAATTTTTTCACTGTCCTCTTTCACTTTCATCAAGAGGCTTTTTAGTTCCTCTTCACTTTCTGCCATAAGGGTGGTGTCATCTGCATATCTGAGGTTATTGATATTTCTCCTGGCAATCTTGATTCCAGCTTGTGCTTCTTCCAGTCCAGTGTTTCTCATGATGTACTCTCAGTTCAGTTTGGTTCAGTCGCTCGATCGTGTCTGACTCTTCGCGACCCCATGAATCGCAGGACGCCAGGCCTCCCTGTCCATCACCATCTCCCGGAGTTCACTCAGACTCACGTCCATCGAGTCCGTGATGCCATCCAGCCATCTCATCCTCTGTCGTCCCCTTCTCCTCCTGCCCCNGGCAGGTAAGGTGGTCTGGTATTCCCATCTCTTTCAGAATTTTCCACAGTTTATTGTGATCTACACAGTCAAAGGCTTTGGCATAGTCAATAAAGCAGAAATAGATGTTTTTCTGGAACTCTTGCTTTTTCCATGATCCATATAAACCACCCCAAACTTTCTCTTACTCCACAGGTAGTGTACTGCTCTGAGTATTGCTCAGCAAGTAGTATTAAAATTCCCCAGATCATAAAATGTTTTCTAATAGAGCCTTCTATAAAGGTGCCTTAGATGATTAGAAAATAAATTCCGTCGGTGTCCTTTTTTGCTACCTGGCATAAATCATTACCCTTTAAATTCAGAGTGAGTCTGTCTTGGTACTCAGTGACCAGCAGAGAAATGTAGGTGATAAGGCCATCCAATGTTACTGATGAAAGCTGAAGAAATTGTGAATTACTTTGAAGGCAACATCCATAGTAGTTAAACACCTTCAGCTTTCTACATTTAAGTGCAGTGAACTCAGAATTGTTGCTAGTTTAAGTCTTGGAATTCACAGATGATACAGTTCTTGTGTGCCCAGTGGAATTCAGTTAACCAACCTGGCTCCTTGCTTTCATTTCTCTGTAACCTAGGGTGATGTCATTCATTCACGGAACATTTGTCTAGCATTTTTCTGGATCACATTGATCCAGGCGCCAAGAACAGGTGAATAACGAAGAGCGTCTGGCAGATGTTCCAATTCCACAAATAGCCTAGTACACAATGGTAAGTATTGTGACGGGGCAAGTACCATGGACCACTGAGTCTAGAAGACTCAGCCACTACTTGAGGATGTTGGTGAAGATAACATCTAAGCTGGCTTTGGAGGGTGGGTGAGTTCTTCAAGAGGCAAAGAGTAAGAAGGAATGGTGTAAACAAATTCTTCAAAAACATTTATGTGCAGTACTGTGTGTGTTCATAAAACATTTTCATTTCTATAATTTAAATGGATTAAGCCACTTACTTAAGACCATGGCTAAATAACAGCAGAGCTGGAGTTCTCAGATGCAGTTTGTGCTTTATGTTTAAGGCACAAGCAGGTGCAGATATAACGTGAAACCTAAGGAGATTGTCTGGTGTAGCCCCTTCACCTTCATCACAGAGCTTTATTATTTGATGATTTGTTGTGTAGTGCGTTCTGCAGGATCTTGTTCTAACTTCTACATGCACAGGCCGTATTTCTTTCAGAGTCTGTGATAATAAGTATATGCCAAGTGTATGTGTGACCGAAAGACTATAGCAACCAGCATCACTTCACTGTTGGCAAGTTGGCAATTGAGTCCCATCTTTCTTTTTGCAAATTAGAATTCTTTATATGTGTGTGTGTGTTATAAAATAAGGACAAATGCTCCTTCAGTGTTTGTAACCTTGTGTGTGTGTATGTGTGTGTGTGTGCGTGTGTGCTCAGTTATATCTGACTCTTTGTGGCCCCATGGGCTGTAGCCTGTCAGGCTCTTCTGTCTGGAATTTTTCAGGCAAGAATACTGGAGTGGGGTGCTGTTTCTTCCTCCAGGGGATCTTCCCGACTCGGATTCTGCGTCTCTCAAGTCTCCTGCATTGGCAGGCAGATTCTTTACCACTGAGCCACCTGGGAAGCCCATATGTATATAAAATATACTAAAATATATTTTATTTATAGCATTTTACTAAAATACTATATACTAAAAGACCCACGTGGTTCTGCCGTGTTATTTGCTCTCAGGAAAGGGGCAAAGTGAAGAATCCCAGCGCATCTCGGTGGGCCCAAATGAGGACCTTCCCACAGTCTGCGGCGCACTTGCCCCCACCCCCAGACCACTATCCGTTTTGCTGTTCCCAACTCCCAGTTCCTGCAGCTGGAAACCCCAGTGGTCTGGCCTGGGCACTGGGGGAGTTGAAGGCACCTGAACGGCTGACTGGGTGAAGGAGGACACGTGACCTTTAAAACAACACTATAGTGTGGGCAGTGGGATGTGTGGCTTGGGCAGCTGCCAGGGCCCTGTCCTCTTTGGTGCAGATGGGTGTTGGAGGCCCACTCCTCCAGCAGAGAGTATTCCAACAGAGAACTTCTTAATGTTGTTTTTGACACAAAATAAATGCAAAGGAGATGGTGGGGTAGGGAGTGGCGCAGGCTGGGCGAGCACCCTCTGCAGACCTCAGAGCATGGCAGCGCTCTCGGGGGCTCAGTTGAGGGGGATGGAGGTGCTGCTGCTCTGGAGGATTTGCAGGCCCAGCAAGTAAAAGCCCAAGCCTGTCCCATCTTGCCATCATGAATTGCACTTTCAGTTCACAGACATGTATCCGAGCCCATTATATATGGAGAAGTAGAACTCATGTTGGAAGAGAGCATCTGGAGGTCACTCCTGAAGAATAGCTGACACCTGCTGCGTCAGTGTCACGGGTGAAAATGCTCTGGGGCCGTGTGGGCCTGCCGAGCACCTAGTGGGGGCTTTGGAGAGGGTGTCAACAGCCTGCCCGATGCCTTTGTTCTAATCAGCTGTGATGAGGATGCCCGATTTTCCACCCCACTTCTCTAACTACCGGTTTTAACTGAAAGACAGGTCCCTGGATACCCAGTTTCCAGCCTGATTCTCTTGACTCCTTGAAAAACTTGCACAAGCCAGTTGAGTATCTATGGAGTGCTGAGCAAAAACCCTTATTAGATACATGAGCAAAGCAAAATTAGCAAAATAAAGCAGAAAGCACTCATAGGTAAGAAAGAGTTATGACCCTAGAGAGGCAGGTGCCTGTACGAGGAGAAGGCAAGGGGACGAGAGAATTACACACTGCCAACCTCAGGCGGAAGCTCAGAGACCCCTCTCCCTGCTCTCCATTCCATCTCCAGGAAGGAAGCAGTAATGAAAGTCAATGACCACTGAGGTCCCAGGAACACGGAAACCACTGATAACGGGAAGGCCGACTTTGGTGGGAGGAGTACTTGTGTGAGACATACAAATGGTTGTACAGGCTCTTAAAGCCTGTTGTACACAGTAAAGTAAGTCAGAAATAGAAAAATATTGTATATTAACACATATATATGGAATCTAGAAAAATGGTGCTGATGAACCCATTCGCATGGGGGAAACAGAGACGCAGACATAGAGAACAGACTTGTGGATGCAAAGAGGAAAGGAGAGAGTGGGACAAATGGAAAGAGTAGTATTGAAACATATATCTTACCATATGGAAAACAGATAGCTAGTGGGAAGCTGCTGGATAACAGGGAGATCATACTCTGACAACGTAGAGGGGTGGGAGAGTGTTGGGGGGTGGAAGGGAGGTTCAGGATGGAGGGGATGTATGTATGTTTATGGCTGATTCACAGTGTTGTATGGCAGAAAGCAACATAACATTGTAAAGCAATTATGCTCCAATTAAAAATAGAGAAAGAAATAGATAGGGTTAAAGCACAGTCACCATATGACCTGAGAGCACTTGCCTGTCTTACAAGGGCACAGAATCAGAGGAGAAGAGTTAGGACTTAGCTCTGCTCTGTTTCGGGATTCAGGGGAGAGAGCAGCTTACCTTTCATTCTGTCTGTCCTGTCCTCAGGGTGGTAAGATGCCAGGGTGGGCTCAGGGAGAAAGGGCAAAAGAGGAGACCGCTTAAGATGGCCTCTAGAACCTCATCTGTGTTAGAGACAAGAGTGCTCTGAAATTCCCAAGTCCAGCACAATGGTGGGAAAGCCATGGGGATCTGAGGCTGAAGGGCAGGCGGGAAGAGCGCTCATTCATCTGATGTTTCATGTGCAGGGATGCCCCAGGAATCTAGGTGGAGGTGTTTGCAGAATGAGGAGGGTGCTCCCTCACCAGACTCCACCTGCAGCTACTGTGTATCCCTAGTGTGCCCACTGAGCACCTGTACTCTGGGCTGATCCCCCTCTGCCTTCCTGGCAGAAATACTGAGAAATACAGTAACGAACCAAAAGGTTTTCGTTACTGGTTCCCCCCATAGGCTGTTGTGGGGGGAAACCGAAGGAACTTTCTGGCCAACCCAATACTAGAGAAGATGTATTCAACACATTTCCCCTGGGGTCATACACCATGTGACTTTTCTCAACAAGCTAGTATCAAGACACATCCTGAATGACCATGTCATTGAGCAGTAATTTATACCAGCTCAAGCACCCGGGCCGAAGCACTTCCAGTGTGCTGGGACCTTGAGTTGGAAGGAGCCCAGCAGAAGACGTGCAAGTTGAACTTCTCTCCCCCAACTGTGGAAGGAGGAGAGGGAACGTGCCCCCAGGGCAGAAGGCACCCTCTAGTGCAGACACGTGCCTGGTCACACACATTGATCATTTTCAATGGGTTGATATGATTTCTATATCACCTTCATTTAAAGAACTCCTCTTAAGGTCTCCCCTGGTGGCTCAGCGGTACAGAACCTGCCTTTTGATGCAGGAGACACTGGTTCGATCCCTGATCTGGGAAGATCCCACAGGCCACAGGGCAACTAAGCCCATGCACCACAACTATTGAGCCTACGCTCTAGAACGTGGGAGCCGCAGCTACTGAAGCCCAGCATGAAGCCCGTGCTGAGCCAGCGCTCAGCAACAAGAGAAGCCCATGCACCCACCACAACAAAGAGTACCCCTGCTCGCTGCAACTAGATGAAAGCCCTTGTGCGATGGAGACCCAGTGCAACCGAAAATGTGTGCATGCTAAGTTGCTTCAGTCGTGTCCAACTCTTTGTGACCCTGTGGATTGTAGCCCACCAGGCTCCTCTGTCCATGGGATTCTCCAGACAAGAATACTGGAGTGCAGGCAAGAATATTGGAGTGGGTTGCCATTTCCTTCTCCAGGGGATCTTCTTGACCCAGTGATCAAACCCACGTCTCTTGTGTCTCCTGCTGGGCAGGTGGATTCTTTACCACTAGCACCATCTGGGAAGCCCAACCAAAAATAAGTAAAATTATATTAAAAAATACTCTTTAAGACTGCTTTATAAAAATTCACACAACACAATACAGGCAATTTTTTTTTTGAAAAGTGGGTTTAGAAATCAGCACAAGGGCAGGGAAGAGAAGATGAAGCCAGGGGTAGAAGAATCAGCACAATAAGCACCCACCGCGAGACAGACACACCATTCTATTCACCTGCAGCCTGTAAATGCAGGATTTTCTGACCTTGAATTCAAATTGAGGCCATGGATCGATGGTGAATGCACAACTCCAGAGCAGGTGTTTGCCTGGGTATTTCCCTGCCAAATGTGTTAGAGCAAGGTGACTTCTGGAAAATACGGGGAGGAGTTAGAAGACATTCTCTAAATGTCATGAGAGAACTTCAGAGCTGCATGGAGTCCACTCCCAGCCAATGCAGAAAGTCCCTTGTAATGCCCCGAAGACATGGGTTTGATCCCTGTGTCAGGAAGATCCTCTGGAGGAGGGCATGGCAACCCACTCTTTTTTTTTTCTTTATTATTTTTAATTGAAGGATAACTGCTTTACAGAATTTTATTATTTTGGACAGAGGAGCCTGGCAGTCCATAGCGTAGTAGAGTTGGACATGACTGAAGTGACTTAGCATGTACATGTGTGAATGTGTGTGTTGGGTGTGGGGCTGTTATTAGCCAGATAATTTTGTGGTAGGCTGAAAAATGGTCGGGAAGATTCCACATCCTGCCAGGCAACTAAGCCCATGTTCCACAGCTACTGAGCCCATGCTCTAGAGTCCAAGAGCCACAACTGCCGCGCCCCTACGCCTATAGCCTGTGCTCCACAGCAGGAGTAGCCTCCGTGATGAGAAGCCCGCACACGGCAACGCAGAGTAGCCCCGGCACCACAGTGGAGACCCAACACAACCAAAAGCAAATAAATAAAATCAAAAAGCGATCTTATTTAAAAAGAGAGAGGTAGAGGGGAATTTGACTCATGGAGGTAGAGGTGATGTGAAGATGGAGGATGGACTGTAGTGACATGCCCACAGGCCAAGAACTGGCAGAGCCAGCAAAAGTTGGAAGTGGCGGGGTGGGGTGTGTATTCTCCCTTAGAGCCTCTGGGGGGAGGCGGGTGGCTGTCCACCCTTGATTTGGCCCAGTGAGACTGATTCTGACTGAGCGCGGCCTCAGTAGTTGCGGTGCACAGGCTTAGTTGCCTGGCAGGATGTGGAATCTTCCCCACCAGGGATCAAACCCGTGTCCCCTGCACTGGAAGGCAGACTCCCATCCACTGCACCGCCAGGGAAGTCGTCCCTCTGCCTCTGTCTTCTGAGGACATTTGTGATAGCATTTAGGACTCACTCGGGTAACGCAAAATGATCTGGTCACCTCAAGACCCTTAATCACACCTGCAAAGAACTTTTTATCCAAATAAGGTAACATTTACAAGTTCCAGGCTTCCCAGGTGGCGCTAGTGGTAAAAAACCTGCTTACCAGTGCAGGAGACATAAGAGACTCATGTTCAGTCCCTGGGTCAGGAAGGAGGATGGCATGGCAGCCCACTCCAGTATTCTTGCCTGGAGAATCCCATGGACAGAGGAGGCTGGTGGTCCATAAGGTCCCAAAGACACGACTGAAGCAGCTTAACATACATATAAGTTCCAGAGACTATCTTTGGCATTCCGGCCTCCAGAATTGTGAGAGAATAAATTCAAGCCACAAGCTTGCTGTAATTGTTACAGCGGCCACAGGAAATTGACACAGATTTTCTGGGCACTCTTGTATTGTTCCCATTTAGTTATTTATCTGTGTTGCAACAGACAGCAGCATTTGATCTGCCGGCCAATACACTGTGCCCTCTTCCCTTTCAAAATACCCAGAATACATTTCCTGGTGGGCTCTTAGAGGCAGCTCCTAGGGTTATCACGAGGATTAGTGACTTAATGATTATAAAACTCCTGAAATAGTGCCTGGGACAAGATAAATAATAAGTATATATAATACTTCTTAAATAGGAATGAATGAATGAATATAATCCTCTTTTGGGTACTGAGGTTCCTGCTTTTGCAGTGTGTTTCCACTACTGGCTTGTCAGCCAGAGAACATTTTAATTTCATCTTGGGTTACTAACTTTCCCTTCAGAATGAGTCACCAACTTTGTATTGTAAATAAGGTTATGGTTCAGTTCAGTTCAGTCGCTCAGTCGTGTCCGACTCTTTGCGACCCCATGAACCACAGCACGCCAGGCCTCCCTGTCCATCACCAACTGCTGGAGTCCACCCAAATTCATGTCCATTGAGTTGGTGATGCCATCCAGCCATCTCATCCTCTGTCATCCCTTCTCCTGCCCTTAATCTTTCCCAGCATCAGGGTCTTTTCCAATCAGTCAGTTCTTCGCATCAGGTGGCCAAACTATTAGAGTTTCAGCTTCAACATCAGTCCTTCCAATGAACATCCAGGACTGATCTCCTTTAGGAAGGACTGGTTGGATCTCCTTGGAGTCCAAGGGACTCTCAAGAGTCTTCTCCAACACCACAGTTCAGAAGCATCAGTTCTTCAGTGCTCAGCTTTCTTCATAGTCCAACTCTCACATCCACACAGGACTACTGAAAAAACAATAGCCTTGACTAGATGGACCTTTGTTGACAAAGTAATGTCTTTGCTTTTTAATATGCTGTCTAGGTTGGTCATAACTTTCCTTCCAAGGAGTAAGCTTCTTTTAATTTCATGGCTGAAATCACCATCTGCAGTGATTTTGGAGCCCCCCAAAATTAAAGTCTGCCATGGTTTCCCCATCTATTTGCCATGAAGTGATGGGACTGGATGCCATGATCTTAGTTTTCTGAATGTTGAGCTTTAAGCCAACTTTTTCACTCTTGTCTTTCACTTTCATCAAGAGGCTCTTTAGTTCTTCTTCCCTTTCTGCCATAAGGGTGGTGTCATCTGCATATCTGAGGTTATTGATATTTCTCCCGGCAATCTTGATTCCAGCTTGTGCTTCATCCAGCCCAGCATTTCTCATGATGTACTCTGCATATAAGTTAAATAAGCAGGGTGACAATATACAGCCTTGACGTACTCCTTTTCCTATTTGGAACCAGTCTGTTGTTGCATGTCCAGTTCTAACTGTTGCTTCCTGACCTGCATACAGGTTTTCAAAGAGGCAGATCAGGTGATCTGCTATTCCCATCTCTTTCAGAATTTTGCAGTTTGCTGTGATCCACACAGTCAAAGGCTTTGGCATAGTCAATAAAACAGAAATAGATGTTTTTATGGAGCTCTCTTGCTTTTTTGATGATCCAGCAGATATTGACAATTTGACCTCTGGTTCCTCTGCCTTTTCTAAAATGACCTTGAACATCTGGAAGTTCATGGTTCACGTATTGCTGAAGCCTGGCTTGGAGAATTTTGCTCATTAGTTTACTAGCATGTGAGATGAGTGCAATTGTGTGGTAGTTTGAGCATTCTTTGGCTTTGCCTTTCTTTGGGATCAGAATGAAAACTGACCTTTTCCAGTCCTGTGGCCACTGCTGAGTTTTCCAAGTTTGCTGACATATTGAGTGCAGCACTTTCACAGCATCATCTTTAAGGTCAGGGTTAGATGTGTTCAGTATCAGAAAGTAATGACACAACTCTTAAGGATCATAGCCATTCTGAGGAAAAAATACAATAAAATGCTCATCTTTTTCTACAGCTTCTTCCTTGTAGCCAGAGGACTAATATTTAATCTGGTCCTAGGCATTTGAGTTCCCTATTTAAAACTCTCTTTTCTCTGTCCCTAACTGTATTTGAAGTACATTACCTTTTTTCTTAGCGAAGAAAGGATGACTTGGTTACCCACCCTAGTCCCCATTAGATGAGGGGTGGAGACTAATACAGATCCAGGGACCCACCATTAGACTAAAGTGGAAACTAATATATATACCCAGGAATCCTTCATTAGACTATGTAGCAGAGACCAAGACAGACCCAAGGACCCCCCAGGGGTCCTCCACTAGACAAGTGGAGGCCGAGAGAGACCCATGGACCCTTTATTAAACCAGAGGTAGAGACCTAGGTTTTCATTCCAATCCTATCACTATATGCTTGTGTGACCATGAGCATATCCCTGAGCCATTCTAAGCTTCAATTTCTTCATGTAAGACTGATTTCTAAAGTATCTTCCACTTTTTGATTGATGTTTGCCTTGTCTTATTGCAAATAGCTAAAAACATGCTTTCTTTGCCTCTCATGGACACTATGATGTTTTCTTCCTCATTTAGTTCGAAGGGCTTCAAACACTTTGATTGAAAATCTTTTAACGGAAAAGACCACTTGTCTATTTTCTTTGTGCCCTATTCATCTATATTGTGCTCTTATAAACTGAGTATTTTTTTCTTCTCTGGTACTTGGTGTGTTGAAAACTCGTCATCCACGGGTTGCGTAGCCACTGTGACCATAACTGATCCACGATTGTGATTATAAGGTAATTTTCTAGAATGGCTTGGGTGCATTTGCTTTTTCAATAAAATTGTGGATATCTAAAAGTAATTTAAGTTTTATACCTTCAAGAGAATTTTCACATAAATACCCTTTTTGTTGTTGTCAGACCATGTTTCAGTGACTGGGAGAGAGGAATGGCTTGGAAAGCAAACATCATTCTAAAGCACCAAGCACCACCCCTACATCTTCCCAGTATAATTCTAAGTTCTGCCACCTCAGAAATCATAGGGCAGAATTTAACAACTGTAAAATCTAGGTGGTGAACAGATGTTTTCACTGTATAGTTCTTTCAACATTTTTGTATCTTTGAAATTTTTCATACAACATGCTGAAAAAGCATAAAGAGATGAATTCCTGGGCTGGGCAGTGGGGCCTGGCATGGGGATGGGAGAACTGATCACTCTCAACATGACCTGGAAGGCAGCCTCTCTGCCTTCTTTCTGGAGACTTGCCCTTTCTTTTCTCACTCCAACAAGTGATGTGATAAATACACTGAGCGGAGTCTAAGATCATAGCTGATGAAATGGATTTCCCTGGCAGTCCCTCCCACCCACCCATTCTGCAGGACTTAGCTACCTACCGCTCATGGACACCTCACCGGCACCCAGGAAAGGGGTTTTGAACACTTGCTTTGTCTTTAAAAGTTAACAAATACCTTTATGGTGATCAAGACAGACTAGGATGTAGACAATATAAATTTATAAATAGATGATGTAGTTTCTTTATTTATCTTAGCCAAAGATTTGAAAAGCTATGATCAGTGTATTTTGAAGGTCACTTCCCCCTCATACTTGTTTTTTAAATGACTTTTTCCCTTTCATTGTTTTTGAACCATGTTTTCTCCTCCTCTCCTTAAACTGACAGGCTCCATCTGGTGGTCAACAGTCTTCTCCATCCTGACTACTCTGTGATGTTATTCCAATGGGTTTTGTCCTGTTTTTTTTTCACTTTGCTGAGCTGTGTGTGCTAAGTCGCTTTAGTCGTGTCTGACTCTTTGTGACCCTGTGGACTGTAGCCCGCTGCCAGGCTCCTCTGTCCATGGAATTCTCCAGGCACGAATACCGGAGTGAGTTGCCATACCCTTCTTTAGATTTTCCCGACCCAGTGATCAAACCTGCATTGGCAGGCAGGTTCTTGACCACTAGCACCACCTGGGAAGCCCGTTTTTTTACTTTGGATTCTTCAGCTTTCTGTATTGGATTCAGCATCCTGGGATAAATTACAACTCATGAGGCCCTTCATAATCCGAACTGTACTCGTCTTCCATGTATCACTTGTGGAACTCCCACTGCTCACACTCTACCCAGCTGGACCATCTGCTTTCAGCCCCAGCCCATGCCCACTGGCACTCTGCCCTCCACGAGTCTGTGTGCACTGTCCTCTCTTCCAGGCTACTGGAGAGCTCTGTCCCTTCCCCTTCCCCTGGAAGACCTTTTTGACTTCTGACTGGAACAGGTGCTCCCACCCTGCCCTTCCCGAACAGCCTATACTCACCGCTTGATAAGACAGTGTGCTGCAGCTACCTACTCCTGTTCCTAAATCCACCACTACTCAGGAAATGCCAAGAGGGCCAGGGGCCATGTCCATGTTACTACTGTATCCATACTGTCTGACCCTAACAGACTAGGCGCTGAGTATCTGTGGAATGAACAAGTGAAAGAACAAATGAGTGAAGCAGGCAGAGAGAAAAGGAGAGAGGCGATGTTTATTTATTTAGTAAAAGCTCTACTGAGATATAATTCACTCTTGTTAGATGTACAGTTCAGTCATTTTTAGTTATTTATTTTTGAATCAGCTGATTTTAAGAGTAACTTAGTTACAGGGGAAGATTCTGAATTAAAAATTCACAAAAGCTCAGTTTATTGTTACTTTATTGAGAGAAAAGTATTTCTCTTGTAAGAATACAAAGTATTATTTTAACCATTAACATTTAAGTTAAAAAGATATAAGTATGTCAAAGCCATGAACAAAGATCTTTTCTTATGTGTGACTCATGAATTCATGTCCCTTCAATTCCAAGGCTTACCTGAACCGCCTATAATGTATAAATCTTCACTTGCTGCATACATTAGTTCCTGCAGCAACATTCCTTGTGTTTGTGTGAGTGTTTCTGTACGTGGTTTAGTTGTTTCCTACATGGGTTAGCAGTTCCCAACGCCATAACTGTTGCTTTCTTTTTCAGGAAGTATATCCAAAGCTTTGCTTCATTTTACACAACAATAATGAGAAGATTGGTTTGTATTTTTATGTCTTCTATTTTACAGATGCAACCAGTCATGCCACAGACAGTAAAAAATAAAACTGTGGATAATAAAAACAGTATTTAGAGTGGCCCATTTCGCAAAAAATCAAATCAACAAATACTTATTAGGGCAGGCTCTGTACTACAGGAGACACCGTTACCTCAGGCCTGGTCTGTCCTGGCACCAAACCAGGTTGAGGGAGTCAGACATAAATACATGGCATTTTAATGTAAACAAGCATAAAACATGGGATAACCTAAAAAGGATAATGACTTTCAAATGGCTGTTAAAGACAGGGGACCTTCTCCTCACAGAAACTATACTGGATAGCTCAAAAGGCAGAGGCACTAGAAAAAGCGGGGGCAAGGCCTTCAGCACTGAGACAGTCCCAGGAGCTCTGGGAATGTGACTGAGCTGGGCCCTGGGCGCTCAGTGGAAGGAGTGAGCGTGACAGACTCAAATCTTTGGGAAGTCTTCATTCCACAGAGAAGCAGAGGTGACTGAATCTGGTTAGTGGAGAAGACTGATCTCTCTGGCAATGAGGAAAGGGTAGTGGAGAACGTGGGTAGAAACCTGCCCGCAGAGGAGAAATGAGCACTAACGCTCAGAGAAAGCTGAAAAGGGTTGCTCAGGAAGGGACTAAAACTCTGGCCAACAGTAAGAAGGGGTGGAGAATCCAGAGAGGCGCCAGAAGTGGTGCTCTGTGAAGATGGACTGAAGGTTGGTGAGGAGGTTGTTACAAACTTTGAAACAGGAGACGATGAGGGTTGAGCTGGGGGGGGCTGAGTGACAAGATGAGAAGCTCGCAGGGGACTTCCCTGGTGGCACAGTGGATAAGAATCTGTCTATCAACGCAGAGGACACAGGTTCAATCCCTGGTCCGGGAAGATTCCACACGCTACGGGGCAACTAGGCCCGTGTGCCACTACTTGTGATCCCGAGTGCTACAGTTACTGAAGCCCATGCACCTAGATAGAGCCTGTGCTCTCAACAAGAGAAGCTGCCACAGTGAGCAGCTCACGCGCTGCAACCATGAGTAGGTCCTCCTCGCTGCAATTAGAGAAAGCTGTATGCACTGCAGAAGGCCCAGTGCAACCAAAAATAAATAAATACTAAAAAAAACAAAACAAAAGTAAGAACAAAAAAAAGCTATCAGGAAGATTCTGTTTTGGTGAGGGCTGGGGATACTGAGTTCAATTTTAGAGGTAACAGCCAGGCCGTCCTGGAATTATCTTGAAGGCAGTGGAAGGGCATGAGTGACCTGGCAGAGTGGGGGTACTGGAGGTATTGGGTCTGGAAAGATCTGGAAGCAACCTGCCCTAGATGGGTCAAGCCATGCTGCTGCCAAAGCCAAGTGTCTGCACAGCAGGAGAGAAAAGTGGAGGGCTGAGGCAAGACATGGGAGACAGACAGGGGAAGGGAAAAGGAAGGTCTGATGGCAGGAGAGGCGCAGGCGGCCTGTCTGGGAAGGCAGCAGCTTCCAGAGCAGAGCAGTGGGCAGGGCCCCGGCAGAGCTGGGGCTGGCTGCCTTCTGTTATCAGAGCACCGACTCGGGAAACTGGGGAGAAAGTGTGTTTTACAAAGAGGAAAGGCAGTGGAGAAATGGGCTCAGAGCAGCCTGTCTAAAGTAAAGAGCTGCACACGTCTGCTGGCAGAGGGGAAGGAGTCACTGCGGAGGAGAGAGGGTGAGGAAGGAGCAGTGTCTCTGAGGACCCGGAGAGAAAGAGGGTGAGCTGAGCGTGGAGGGCGGGAAGGCTGCTAAGGCACCACCGGGAGAGGCAGAGGAGGCTCAGAGCTGCGCCTGTGGGGTGAGGGGGGTGCCCAGAGCTGCTTCAGCTTACCTGCCTGCTCCCTCCCTTCCTCACCACCTGCCACTCCTTTATGTCTGCCCGATCAGCCATCCCAACCCAGACTGTGGCGGGCTGCCGGTGGTCCAGAGGCTGACAGTGACCAGAGGCAGGAGGATGCCTTCAGGCTGTACTCAGCTCTGGAGTGGAAGACAAGCTGAGCACTGTGCCGGAACAGGAGGGACGGAAGGAAGAAAGAGGGCAGGTGACCAAGCAAGTGCTGAAAGGAGAAGGAAACGCGGGGAGTCTGTGCTGAGTCTCTGTTCTCAGCACAGTGAGAGCAGACACAGGGGTAAGTAAGGCAGACTTCAGAACTGCTCCAAGGCCACTGTGTGTGTGGCAGGGGCAGGGGGAGGGAAAGGGGTCCACAGAGGTGACCTCAAGACACAGCCACGCTCTGTGCAGACACAGGGGCGACCTGCCAAGCTTAGCAGAGAAAAGAACTGATGGACTCACCCCAAGAGCTCTAATGAGGACGCTCACAGAAGGGCAGGGAACCGGCTGTTTCAAGGGACTAATGGAAGATGATGCAAGCTGACTATAGGTTCCAGGCACAATTAAGAGAGAGGAAAATGGGACAAAGGTAAAGGAAATAAGAGGTTTGGGGGAGAGAGGTAAAAAGGGCATCAGAAGGTAGGGGTGGTGGGAGGGAGGGAGCAGAATGGTTGGAAAGGGCGGGAGACAACTGTCAGCGGGACAGACTTCAGCGTCTGAGGTTTTGGTGGGAGTGAGCTGGAAGGGAGATGTTAGAGAGCTGTGAGAACAGGGACCCGGAAACAAAAACAAAGCTGCTGACGTCACTGAGGGTGACAAGAGAACTAGAGTGCAGAACCCTAGCGTCCCCCAGGGAGACAGAGGTGACCTCGAGGCACCCCGGTGCTGGGGTGGGGAGGGGGTGCTATGTGTTCTGCAATGGCATCTGTCTAGTTTGAGAAGGACACCTGTCTGACTGCAAGAACACTGAGAGATGCTCTGTACCTCTTCAAAAGTCTTGAGATTTATAGATGGCACAGTCACTTCCGACAGCCCATTCCATCCTCTGGAAGAAATAGACCATGGTGCTCTCCACCAGTAAGCCACTCAAGATGGCCAAGAAGGTGAGCTTGCGGTTGATGTTTAGGGTCACTGAAAAAGAAAAGGCAACTGATAAGTTCTTAAGAGTTTAAATGGAATTGGCATGTAAACTGTGTGGCAGTGTGAATGGAATGGTTTTGTAAAACTGTTTCCTAGAAAATCTCTATTTGTTCTTATTAATCTATATTGTTACTTTTCCATCTGCAAAGCTTTTGGGAGAACCAAAGCATCTGTTGATAACAAAAACACCAAGCTTCTTCTGGTCTCATCAAGACAGAGTCGCATGAATATTAAACAGGAAAATAAAAGCTAGATCTTAAGGTTATAAAGAGAATAGCAGAAAAAAAAGGGATACTCTTGGTTTTATAGTTTACAAGATGCTAAGCATTATAAGAAATATGAGATTAATACACTCATTTACAACAGCGCTTCTCACAATGTATGGGATAAATGATGACACGCAGGGCTGCTTTACCCTTCCTCAATGTAGTAAGAATTCTCCTGAGTTGTGAGGCAGATACTTGGCATTCTAGCCTGGCTTGACAACTGCCTGGCCATGTAACTTTGGACAAGTCACCAAGAGCTCTTTCATGAAGTGGAGGTAATAACTGTTGCCCTACTGACTCCACAGGGCTTGCCTGGTGGCTCAGTGGTAAAAAACCCACCTGCCAATGCACGAGACGTAGATCTGATCCCTGGATCAGGCAGATCCCTGGAGAAGGAAATGGCAACCCACTCCAGTATTCTTGCCTGGGAAATCCCAAGGGCAGAGGAGCCTGGTGGGCTACAGTCCATGGGGTTGCAATAGCTGGATATGACTGAGTGACTAAATAGCAGTAACTGACCCCACAGGATGGATGCAATGCACAAGGGAGCATTCTGCAAACTAAAAAGTGCCCTGTGATTAAACTGAACTAATACTGAATATGTGCCATGGATAAGGCACTGTGAAAATGTTAGGCATTGTTATTACTCTACAAAGAGTTCCAGTGGTTAAAAACTGTACTCTAGAAGCAAGGCGTTAGAGATTGTACATGGGTTGAAAGCTGAGAAAACAGAGTAAGATGTAAACATACCTCTGATTGCCTGAAAGTTTGATGTAAGGACAAACACTTTAATGAGTCTGAGGCACAGGGGTGTGTAATCATGTTCCCAAATCACAGCTGGGATCAGCAAGAGTTTTCCGTAGCTAGATAACAATAATGCCTTCAGCAGCAAAGTGAAGTTGAGTTTTTCTTTCGCTCTTATGGGTCGTTCTACCCACAGGAAAGCGAAAATGCCAATAAAATAGGCAGTCTGTTCTAAGGAAGAAATGGAAAATAAAGATACAAATGTCTCAATCCAAACCAGAGCCCCCTAAACCCAAATAAACCACAATTCCAAAATACAGCCTATCAGCTGATGACAAAAGAAACGCTTTATCAAGATCAAATTTTCTGGATTTCCCTGGCGGTACGGTGGATAAAAATCCACCTGCCAAGGCAGGAGACATGGCTTTGATCCTTGTCTGGGAAGATCCCACCTGCCATGGATCAGCTAAGCCTGTGTGTGATGACCACTGAGGCGGGGCACCTAGAGCGTGTGCCCCACAAGACAAGCCACAGCAATAAGAAGCCCACATCCAGCAATGAAGAGCGGCCCTCGCTTGCCAAAGCTAGAGAAAGCCCGGCTAGTACAGCAACGAAGACCCAGTGCAACCAAAAAGAATACTACTATTAATACTAATGGCTTCCCTGGCGGCTTACTGGCAGAGAATCTGCCTCCCAGTGCAGGAGACATGGGTCTGATCCCTGGTCCAGGAAGATCCCACATGCTGTGCAGCAACTAAGGCCAGGTGCCACAACTGCTGAGCCCACATGCGGCCACTACTGAAGCCCTTGTGCCCTAGAGCCCGTGCTCAGGAACAAGAGGAGCTCTGCAACGAGACGCCCACCCCGCCCCCAAGAGTAGACCCCGGCCACTGCAGCTAGAGAAGAGCCTGCACGGCAATGAGACCCAGCACAGCCAACAGTTAATCACATTTTTAAAAACAGTCATTAAAAAATTAATAATAAAAAAGAAATTTTTATTTCTTTATTATTTCTTAAATAACCCCTGTCTTTTGTGTCAAATCCTGCCGATATCATTTCTGAAACATATTTTGATAATTCTTTCATGAAGTACTTCACTCTCTGGAGAAAAAGTAATTCTGGGAGAACTGTAATCATCAACTTTCCAAAGATCCCTTTAGGAAATCAGGTTGTTTAAGCGTTTTTACTCTTCGAGATCTCCACAGAGAAAACAGACAGGAGAATGGAAGCTTTTAAATCTGGAAGATGGGACACAGCCTAGGAATTACATATGAAGATGTTTTTTGTTGTTGATTCACCTACTGTTTATGGAGTGCCTCTTAGCCATAAGACCTTGAATAGTCTGTTACCTAAAAACACCCCATATTCATCTTAATTTTTGAGTGTAATTCTATATCCTTCCAGAAAGTATGCAGAGACAGAGTCCAGACTAGAAGAAGCAAGAGTTCCCCTGGTGTCCCACAGTCAGAACAGAGTGCAATCTGTTCTGTTCCCAATCAGGAATCTAACAATATCTTTTAACTGCATTGTTTTATTAAGATTGATATTAGTAGGACTGTTATGCTCTGACTACCCAGCTGCATACATTTTGATTGGTCTCTCCCTAATTCGATTTTCTCCTATGCTGTTGTTCAGTCGCTCAGTCATGTCTGACTCTCTGCAACCCTGTGGACTGCAGCACGCCAGGCTTCCCTGTCCTTCACCATCTCCCGGAACTTGCTCAAACTCATGTCCATTGAGTTGGTGATGCCATCTAACCATCTCATCCTCTGTCATACCCTTCTTCTCCTGTCTTCAGTCTTTCCCAGCATCAGGGTCTTTTCCAGTGAATCAACTCTTCGCACCAGGTGTCCAAAGCTTCAGATTCATCATCAGTCCCTCCAATGAATATTCAGGATTGATTTCCTTTAGGACTGACTGGTTTGATCTCCTTGCAGTCCAAGAGACTCTCAAAAGTCTTCTCCAATACCACAGTTTGAAAGTATCAAAGTGGACAAAACATGGTCCACTGGGAAAGGAAATGGCAAACCACTTCAGCATTCTTGTCTTGAGAACCCCATGAACATATTATGAAAAGGCAAAAAGATTTTCTCCTATAAGCTGTGTTATTTAGGTTTCTACAGGATCACATTTTTTTTTCTGGAACACATGTATTATATCATAGAAGAAATAACTGTATTCCTTCTAAAATGTTCTATAAATGAATCTAGCCAAAATAAAGAGGTTCCAAATATAGGTGATTAGGATCCATAGTCCATAATTAGGATTCATATGGGTCAATTAGGATCCATAATTAGGATTGCTTCTTGGTGGGACCTTCCTGATAGTTTGCTTCCCCAATAGCTCAGTTGGTAAAGAATCCACCTGCAATGCGGGAGACCTGGATTCGATCTCCTGTGAAGAAGGGAAAGGCTACCCACTCCAGTTTTCTGGCCTGGAGAATTTCAAGGACTGTATCATCCATGGGATCATAAAGAGCTGGACATGACTGAGCGACTTTCACTTTCAGGATCCAAAAACGTAATTTAGGATGGTTAGCCCCCATGGAATTTGATATAGTCTTCAGGGGAGATGCACCATCTCCCTTCAAAATGACTGAAGGGCTCGTCCACGGCAAGGATCTGTTCAAACAGGAAGATTATATATCCTGGGTTTTTAACTGAAAATAATGAAAATAATCAAAGTAAAGAACTTCCTCAGAAGAACCATCTAACAGTGGTGGGTGGCCTCTTGTCACTGGAGACACAGTCTTGCAGGAATCAAGAGAGAAGGGCTTCCTGTACTGGAGGCAAGAGCAGACGACATCGCGCCTTTCTAGCTTAGAGCCTGGGAGACTGAGGAAGCTGCGCCTGCCCTTGGGCTCCACAGTCTTTCACAGGCAGGTGTTAGGGGCCCCAGCCCTTAGAGCTTTCCCACATTAGATGGGTTCAGGAGGAGCAGCAGCAGAGAAGAATTGCAGTGGGGAAACCAAGAGACGGGGCACAGGCAGGCCTTCCCCGGCTCTGCACTGACGCTGACCTGCTGGGGGAACTTCAGGGACACCACTGGCCCTTCCTGTTTTTGTGCTTTGAAAACTGCAGATAGGGAAGGCAACCCAACCCCCCTACCAAAGAGGATGGTTGTAAAAACTGAGTTGCTGATACTGTAAAAACAGTTTTTAAGTTATAAAGCGCTAGGCTTGTGTAAGACATTCTTTATAAGCTGTTTTAGGGATCTGCAACCCAACTAGGGATTAGATTAAGACACATATAAATGTAATAGGAGAAAAAATTTCTGTTCAAGTGTCAAAACAGCCACTATAGAGTAAGTGCTACAGAAATTCCAAACTATCTGAAAACAAGCTTGGTTGGTTTGTTGTTTTGTTTTTTAATTATAGACATAAAGCAGTTCGTCTATAGCAATTTTAAGAGGCTTTGCTTTAAAGCTTAAAATTATATTAGGTTATAGCTCTTGGTTTAGGTGATTTGTTCAAGGAAGTTTTTAACATTATTATGTACATTTGGGAATTCTCAGCAGATAGATGAATTTTAAAACCACTGGGACTGGATGAGAGGGCCAAGGGAGTGAGGGCAGCCCGAGAAGAACAAGGGACGCAAGAGGACACACGATCCAGAAATACGACACTGCAGTGGCGTGCAGGTGGCACTAGTGGTAAAGAATCTGCCTGCCAACGCAAGAGGTGCCCTGGCGGAGGGCATGGGAACCCAGTCCAGTATTCTTGCCTGGAGAATCCCATGGGCAGAGGAGCCTGGCGGGCTACAGTCCATGGGGTTGCAAAGAGTCAGACATGATGGAAGCAACTTAGCAGGCAGGCATGGAGACTTAATAGTACTAAAATAATATTTCAGTATAAGGAAGATTTTAGAAGTAGAAAAGCATGGAAACCAGTAAGTAATAACATAGTCACAGAAATTAATTCAACCCAATTCTGACCTAAGTCACAAATTTCAAATTCTGTAGAAAAGCAATTTCAGAATTCAAAGAATTCTGGGGAGTAGCCCTTTCCCTGCACATAGTATATGAGTAGGTAATTAGTATAATAATTAGTAATTATTATAATTAGTAAGAATAGAAAGTAGTACAATACACTGAATAATGTTTGGCCATTATTAATCTGTTTTTAATAAAGATGAGATTCGAGTAATCTTCAGATTGGATAATCATAACTTAAACTGAAGAATTTTACCCAAGATACTGTGTCTCAAAATACTTTATGAAACACCTGTATCTGATAAGCATAATCATTTCCATGCCCTATGTGTGGTAACAAAAGTAAGAAAGCAGGTAATTTAGACAAACCTAGCAGATTAGTGGCAGAGCTGAAATTTAGTCTCAAGTCCTCTAGCTAGCTCCACTTACCAATGATTAAAACCATGCACCTTAATTTTAAAATCAAAATAGTTGGTCAAATAATAGTAGAAAGCATGGCTTCTTCTTACCTAGAGAAGCAACTGCAAACATTCTATAGAAATCCCACTCCTTAGCGTATCGGATAAAGTCGTCAGGGTCAATGCTTCGGCTGGAATCTTGAAGCTGCCACCATCTCAGGTATGCTTCACAAAGCAGACAAAATACGCAGAGTTTTCCGTGCATCTGTCAAAAAGACATTGCCATTCAATCAGGTAAAGAAACAACTAGTTAATATCGACCAGCACAGACAGAGCTAACTTTTGTGGGTTCTGAAGAATGTCCGATCTAGTAGCTTTTCAAATTCAGAAACTGCCTAGTTAAACGCAAACTGTATGCAGTCTGTAACCACTAGGTCTTAATCAGCAATGTTCAGCAGAAGTATCACATGGGGAGATTTTTCAAAATATAAATGTCTAGGCCCCAGTCCTGATTCAAAATCTGCAGAAGGATATCCCAGGCAGCATACTATGTGTGAAACACTCAGGCAGAGGGTGAGCGCTAATGTGCACCCCTCGTTAAGAATCACTGCTTTAAATAGCAGTTCACTTCATCCTTTGTTATATTCTCAACATTTGTCTGATACACAGAATCAAGCAAGAATTTATGTGACTCAGGATGGGTGGAAGCAGCAATAAACACATTTAATCTTAAGATTTCATGACACCTCATAAGAAACTTAGTCTGAACATGAATTTTTTTAAAAATGCCTCTAGGTTGGATGAGTATAAACTAAAATAGTGAAAGACAGCAATTAAAGGTGGCAAATCAGTTGGAAGTTTTAAAGAGTCTAAATTTTGGCAAAAACAGAAAATGCTAGGCAACAAAAACTGGCTTTTTTCTATATATTTCTCCTACTTGTTGACATTTATCTGTGTAAAGTGGGGAAAAGAAAGTGTGTGTGCAAAGTTGATGTGGTCCAGGGATAAGCATGGGTGTGAGCTTCTGGGGCTGCCCCATGGAGCACACTGCTTCTCTTGGCTGCACTTTGGCATCCACTAGAGAGATTCAATGGAGAAGGCAATGGCAACCCACTCCAGTACTCTTGCCTGGAAAATCCCATGGATGGAGGAGCCTGGTAGGCTGAAGTCTGTGGGGTCGCTAAGAGTCGGACACGACTGAGCGACTTCCCTTTCACTTTTCACTTTCATGCATCAGAGAAGGAAATGGCAACCCACTCCAGTGTTCTTGCCTGGAGAATCTCAGGGACAGTGGAGCCAGGTGGGCTGCCATCTATGGGGTCACACAGAGTCGGACACTATTGAAGTGATTTAGCAGCAGCAGCAGCAGCAGGGAGATTCTAGAAATACTCATACCTGGATCCCACTGCCAAAATTTCTGATTTAACTGGTTCTGGGTGAGGCCTTCGCTTGGAATAATTAACTGCTGCCCCCACCCACTCCCCCAGGTGTTTCTAATGTGTAGTCAAGTCTCAGACTTCAATTATATTACAAAACAGCCCAGGTTATTTGACTTGGGGGAAGGAGGACAGGGATAATACATTGCATTGTTACTGTCCCTGTTAGCCCAAAATTAGGGTTGCCAGATTTGGCAAATAAAAATGCAGGACATCCAGTTAAACATGCACTTCAGGTAAACAACAAATACTTTTTTCGTGTATGTATGTTCCACGCAATATTTAGAACATATGCTAAAAAAATTAGTTTATCTGACTTCCAAGTTTAATTAAATGTCCTGTATTTTATCTGTCAATCCTAGCCAAACTATTAAGAGTATACAAGTCAATTCATTAAATTGTACATTTCAAAAAAAAAAATTCAACTATATCTATTAGCACTTTTCTGATTTTTCATCTCATATATTCCCTCAGCAGGCTTCTCTGGTGGCTCAGTGGTAAAGAATCCACCCGCAATGCAGGAGATGTGGGTTGGATCCCTGGGTCGAGAAGATGCCCTGGAAAATGAAATGGCAACCCACTCCAGTATTCTTGCCTGGGAAATGCCATGGGCAGAGGAGCCTGGTGGGCTACGGTCCATGCGGTCACAAAGAGTCAGACACAACTTAACAACTAAACCAATCAGCCATTCCCTTAATAGCAGAGTATACCATGCAATACGTTACATTTAAAAAATATACTTTTTTTAATGTTTGCTTACTTTTAGGGATAATTCTCTCCCTACCAGGTTATATTTAATTTTATTCTGTTCAAAATTGTTGATATCTGTTTCAAAAGGTAACCTACTAAAAAGGCAATCCAGATGATGGTTTGTCAACTTCCTGCCAGTGACCATATTCTTAAATACACACTAGACACTGCACACCTTTTAAAAAAGCAATGCCTGCTATTTCCAGACATTGCTGATAAAAGACTCCCTCTTGTTAGAATTTCTTTCTTTAAATAATGTTCTTTAATTCTGTTCAAAAGTATTATTTCAAAATGCAAAATCATCAAGCAAAATTAGAAAATAAAAAAAAATTATCACAACTTACGTTTATTTTGGTATTGAAAAGAATATGCCTGTAGGCCTGGGCTTTGCATAAAATAGCATTAATCAAGATGATTACAGGATCATACTCGATGTATTTGTCTACAGGTTTCTGACAGGATTTCTGAAATAATGCAAGACAATATTAGAAAAAATATATTGACACATTCTGAAATCTTAGATGATTTCAAAGCAGTAGATTCTGTTTTGGATTTGTATAGCAATAAGGTTGTATCAGCATTTATTTAAAGATGGCTTCCCAGGTGGCGCTGCTACTGCTGCTGCTAAGTCACTTCAGTCGTGTCTGACTCTACGTGACCCCATAGCCGGCAGCCCACCAGGCTCCCCCGTCCCTGGGATTCTCCAGGCAAGAACACTGGAGTGGGGTGCCATTGCCTTCTCCGCAGGTGGCGCTAGTGGTAACAGAATCTGCCTACCAATACAGGAGATGTAAGAGACGCAGGTTCCATCCCTGGTTGGGGAAGACTCCCAGGAGAAGGAAATGGCGCCCCACTCCAGTATTCTTGCCTGGAAAATTCCATGGGTAGAGGAGCCTGGCAGGCTCCAGTCCATGGGGTCACAAAGAGTCAGACACCACTGAGCAACCGAGCACGAGCATTTATTGAAACTTCCATTCGGATATAAAATGTTCACCTATACGAGCCTTGGTTTCAAATGAGTAAATATAATCTTCTAGGGTAAAAATATTAATCTTTTCACCTCATATTAAAAAGCTAAAAAAGATATTTGATTTAAAGACATTTCAGGCAGGAAAATATCTCAGAAAATGCTACTTTCAGTCTGTAGGAACTGTTATAAAATAAATAAGTTCAGAATGTATTTTCATTGCCTATTGCCTAGATGGCTCCAACTTTGTGGCTCTTGAAATGTGATTTTGAGAAAGGGGTTCAGAAAAGTAACCCTACACCTAGAACTTCTGAGAGCTATAGGCGGGCAGGAATCCTGGGGTGGCACCTACCAAAAAAAGCCTGTCTTTTTCTCCACTAAGAACATGGCAAGAAAATGGTCTTTCTCTGCTACAGTAGACCCTGGAGACCGCTGGCTGTGTGTAAGGAACTGGATTGTGCTGCCTGGTTCTGAGTTGCCCAAGTCAAGGCCCTTGGGGCCTCAGCAATTCCTATTAAATGGCTTTTTTTTTTCTTTTGGACTCGTGATTACACTGTTATGAAACCCCAATGCCATTCAGTTCAGTTCACTTTAGTCGCTCAGTTGTGTCTGACTCTTTGCGACCCCATGAATTGCAGCAAGCCAGACCTCCCTGTCCATCACCAACACCCGGAGTTCACTCAAACTCATGTCCATCGAGTCAGTGATGCCATCCAGCCATCTCATCCTCTGTCGTCCCCTTCTCCTCCTGACCCCAATCCCTCTCTCAGAGTCTTTTCCAAAGAGTCAACTCTTTGCATGAGGTAGCCAAAGTACTGGAGTTTCAGCTCAACATCATTCCTTCCAAAGAAATCCCAGGGCTGATTTCCTTCAGAATGGACTGGTTGGATCTCCTTGCAGTCCAAGGGACTCTCAAGAGTCTCCAACACCACAGTTCAAAAGCATCAATTCTTCGGCACTCAACTTTCTTCACAGTCCAACTCTCACATCCATACATGACTACTGGAAAAACCATAGCCTTGACTAGACAGACCTTTGTTGGCAAAGCAATATCTCTGCTTTTGAATGTGGTATCTAGGTTGGTCATAACCTTTCTTCTAAGGAGTGAGCGTCTTTTAATTTCATGGCCGCAGTCACCATCTGCAGTGATTTTGGAGCCCCCCAAAATAAAGTCTGACACTGTTTCCCCATCTATTTTCCATGAAGTGATGGGACCAGATGCCATGATCTTCGTTTTCTGGATGTTGAGCTTTAAGCCAACTTTTTCACTCTCCTCTTTCACTTTCATCAAGAGCCTTTTCAGTTCCTCTTTACTTTCTGCCATAAGGGTGGTGTCGTCTGCATATCTGAGGTTATTGATATTTCTCCAGCAATCTTGATTCCAGCTTGTGCTTCTTCCAGCCCAGCGTTTCTCATGATGTACTCTGCATATAAGTTAAATAAGCAGGGTGACAATAGACAGCCTTGATGTACTCCTTTTCCTATTTGGAACCAGTCTGTTGTTCCATGTCCAGTTCTAACTGTTGCTTCCTGATCTGCACATAGGTTTCTCAAGAAGCAGGTCAGGTGGTCTGGTATTCCCATTAGAATATACAAAATGCAGGTATAGGAACAAGCTCATTAGAATTGCAACATCTGAATCAGTATTAGCTACAAAGTTGAGGGCTACTAGTCCCTGCATAAACTAATGGCTACAATTAAAAAACAAAACAATTTTGAAACTCTGAGAGGATAAAATAGAAATATAAGAAATGATGGATATGCAAACATACTAGGATGACCTTTTGATTACATCAAAGTGCCAGAAGAAAAATGGAGTGTGTTGAAGAATAGTAACCCTGCGCTCCCAATGTCATACAGAGTTAGATTCAATTCCAATTTCAAGTTTCTCCGTTTCACTCACATCATTACAAGAAGTGTGTATGTTTGTTTAGTCATCAGTGAACCAATGAAAGGAGATGTGCTATTACCGTGAATTTAAATCCAACTAATAGATCTGAGGCGTAACAGGTTAGGTTTTTTAGCTGAGCAAAGAGAAAGACAGTTTCTAAACAGAAGCCACAGAATCAGAAATTATATGTACACAACACAGCAGTTTTCTAAATCTTCTCCCTGTGCTACTTACGTGGAGAATACTTCCTGTCTTTATACAAATAAGAATGGAAGGCCAGAGATGCTACTTCATTTTAAGATGAAGAAACCAGAGACTGGTCAGGGATCTTCTCTCCATCCTTTAAAAATTCTTTGAAACCCATCTCCCGACAGCATGAAAAGTCTAAGATGGGATTTGGACATATTTCAGAAGAAGGCAGGCAGAAGCCAGCAGCAGGAGACAGGGCAGCGAAGCTATTCCTTTTGCAATCACTTACCTGACAAATGTGTTTGGAATGACTATTACACTCAGAGCAACATCTCTCTTTACTTGACCACTTCTATGGATCAGGCATACCCACACGTGCTGGCTACACATAAAGTCTGATCTAACGGACCTTACAGTTTAGAAGGTGAAAGCCGCCCAGTCGACCAACTCTATGAGACTCCATGGACTACAGCGCTCCAGGCTCCTGTCCATGGAATTCTCCAGGCAAGAACACTGAAGTGGGTCTCCATCTCTTTCTCCAGGGGATCTTCCTAACCCTGGGACTGAACCCAGGTCTCCCACACTGCAGGCAGATTCTTTACCCTTTGGGGAAGGCAAATACACATGCTACTAAAAGTGCTACAATGGAATAAGCACAGGGTGACATAAACCGAACAGAAGAGGCGACTGCTGGTATCACGTGACGTGCTACATGCTACGCTCAGCTTCCCTTCCTAGCGTGCTGTGGATTTTAGAAATACTGAGAGTTCATTAAAGTCTGCTGGTTCCCTCCCTATCAGTTTAGGCTGAATTTTTTCCTTGTTCTGCCTCTATTATTTGGTTTTCATTTGAGTGCTTCCTTCACCTTGAATGTAATGAGTAAACGCCTACACCGTCCCCCGCCCCCCAACACACACAACAAATATAGTAAAGCATCCTGTGGCGAGATAGCTAAATTGAGTAAATAAGGTTTCTTATTTCTGGAAGAAAAGCTATGACCAACCTAGATAGCATATTAAAAAGCAGACATTACTTTGCTGACGATTGTCCATCTAGTCAAAGGTATGGTTTTTCCAGTAGTCATGTATGGATGTGAGAGTTGGACTATAAAGAAAGCTGAGCACCAAAGAATTGATGCTTTTGAACTGTGGTGTTGGAAAAGACTCCAAGGAGATCCAACCAGTCCATCCTAAAGACAATCAGTCCTGAATATTCATTGGAAGGACTAATAATGAAACTGAAACTCTGGTACTTTGGCCATCTGATGTGAAGAACAGACTCACTGGAAAAGACCCTGATGCTGGGAAAGATTGAAGGCAGGAGGAGAGGGGGGTGACAGAGGATGAGATGGTTAGATGGCATCACTGACTCAATGGACATAAGTTTGGGTAAACTCCAGGAGTTGGTGAAGGACAGGGAAGCCTGGCGTGCTGCAGTCCATGGGGTTGCAAAGAGTTGGACATGACTGAGTGACTGAAATAAACTGAATGATTCTGGCAAAACTGCTCCATTCTATATCATTTATTATTAATAGTCAAGCATCCTGAAAGAGAAGTTTGTCCTCTAAGAAATCCCTACAGCACAGGGACCATGCACACCCAGGAAACTCAAATACCGCTTCCACCAGCTCAGTCTTAACATGGGTATGCCTTAGTTTCTGCTGCTATGTTCTCTGATTCTACAATGAATCACAGCTCTTTCAGAATACGAATTGGCCACTTTTTTTTTTTCATGAATATTCTTGCTGCTTCTTCCTTCCCATCATCTCCAGGCCAATTCCCTTCCCCCATCATTCTCAAATCTCTTTAACTTTAGCTCCACAACAAGCACGTATCTGAAAAGTGAAACCCATGAAACTTCCCATTCCTGCGAGAGTATTGCTGTCTTATTCATCTTTGCACCCAGCAACCAGGGCTGAAAGCTGCCTCCTGTTGTCCTGAACAGAACTAAAACTTGGGACAATCTCAAAGGAATCTTATTTTGTTATCATAATGGATTTAACAAATATCTGAGCAGTTAAAATAGGTCAGGCTCTACAGGATATTAAAAGTACAATATCTTTAACATAACTATAATAAACTGTGAAATGCTGAAGCAGAGAGAGTGACTAAAAGCAAGGGACATGCTTCCACTAGAAAAAAAATGAGAGAAACAGAGATAGGCAAGCTGGAAGGAATGGCAAGAGAAAAGCAAGAAGAGCAAAGTGAAGGGAGATTAGAATAAAAAATACTGGGAGGAGATCAGGTTGAGCATACTGCTGACTCCAAATACAGCAGAGAGGAGACCAGAGCACGTATAAGTTACTGACCGTAACCACCTAGAAAGTGGATATTTTTCCCACAACAAATAGCATGATGTCAGACTTCTCTGGTGGCAGAGTGGATGAGAATCTGCCTGTCAATGCAGGGGACACAGGTTCAATCCCTGTGTCTGGGAAGATTCCACATGCTGCAGGGCAACTAAGCCTGCACACCCCAACTACTGAAGCCCAATCGCCCAAGAGCCTGTGCTCCACAAGAAGAGAAGCCGCCGCTATGAGAAGTATGCTCACTGTAATGAACAGCCCCCGTTCACCGCAAATAAGCCCTCATGCAGCAGTGAAGATCAAGCGCAGCCACAAATAAGAAGAATAACTTTTTTAAAAATCTGTAGCTTCATCATATATAAAAAACAACATGATATCTAAAACTCTTTTAATCTCAGGACTTTTGGACAGCCTTTAAATAATTATTTTATGGTTTAATTTTCAGAGTCTGGCACCAAATGAATGATTTTTCTGAGTAATGTAATTATACATATTACTAAGCATTAGTATAATATAAACAAGGTTAGTACAAACTCCATTTCATTAGGGAATGACTGTGTACAATAATTCAAAATGTATCGTACCACCATTCAATATTCCAAATATTACTCTAAAATCTGTCTCCTGGGTGAGAAAGTGTAATGCTGGGGTTCTGGGGGTGGAAGGAAGTGGGTGATAGTATAGCTGCTGACCTAAATAGCTATCCAGTAATTATCTTTACATAAATAAAGGTATAGAGAAGCCAGTGTCTGATGGTTTGAAAGGGATTTTGTTGTTGTTAGCCTAATGCCAGTAATTTTTAAAGATATAAATTATTTTATACTAAAATGATTGCTAACTAGACATTTACTAGCTTTTCTTTGGACAAACAATATTCATAGTTATGTGACTGTCATCTTTCAGATGGGCTATTTAACTGGACTAGCCCAAAGTCATTAAGTTCAGACCACATATAACTTACTGTTCTCTCCCTCAGACCAGGATGGCTAAGGATATGATCATCTAAAAAGCTAGAAATGGTTCATTCATTCAATAAATACTTATTTAATAACCATGTATCAGACACTGTTCTGGGTGATCCAACCACATTAATGAATAAAATATACACAATCTCTGTCCTTGTGTAGCTTACATTCCAGTGGAAGGGGACAGACAATAAATAATAAGGTCAATTACATACAATATTAGAAGACGATAGGTACCATGGAGAAAGATAAAGCAGAGAAAGGTGATAAAGTTTACCAGACTCGAGAGAGAGATCATCATTTTTAATAAGGTGGTTAGTGTACGCCTCTGTGATAAGATATTTGAGAAAAGTCCTTGAGGAGGTGAGGGAATTAGCCATGCAGCACCTGAGAGAAGAGTGTTCCAGGCAGAGTGTAAAGTCTCTGGGCAAGGAACTCTCCTGTTTTATGAAATATGAGGCAGCCAGTGGGACTGCAGGAGAAAAGTTAAAGTTAAGTCGCTCAGTCGTGTCCAACTCTTTGCAACCCCGTGGACTGTAGCCCACCAGGCTCCTCCGCCCATGGGATTCTCCAGGCAAGAATACTGGAGTGGGTTGCCACTTCTTTCTCCAGGGGATCTTCCCAACCCAGGGATTGAACCCAGGTCTCCCACATTGCAGGCAGAAGCTTTAACCTCTGAGCCACTAGGAAGCAGGAGAAAAAGGGGGCCTTAAAACCAGTGCAAGGATTTTGGCCTTAACTCTGAGTGAGATGAAAGTCACTGGATGGTTTGATCAAAGGAGTAACAGAATCTAACTTAATTTTAAAAGGATCAGTCTGGCTGCTGTGTTATGAGGTGCAAAGAGACACAGGGAGGCCACCTCGGTATTGTGGCAGTAACCCGGATGAGACACAATGGCACGTGGACCACATCCGTCGCTGTAGAGGTGATGAGAAGCAGGTGATTCCGAACGTAATTTAAAGATAGAGTTAACAGGACTTGCTGAGCAACTGAATAAGGAACGTGAAAGAGAAGAATCATGAGTGCCTATAAGACTTTTTTGGCCTTAGGAATGAAAATGATAGAATTGCCATTAACTGTTGGAAAGTTTGAGATGATTAGTTATGTCCAAATGGAGAAGTCAAGTAAGTAGCTGGATATTTGAGTCTGGAGTTCAAGGGAGTTCAGGCGGAAGGTATAAATTTGGTAATTTTCTACATTTAGATGGTATCTAAAGCCATGAGCAAGAATGAGTTCTTCAAAGGAGAGTGTATAGACAGAAATAGGCCCAAGAACCAAGCATCAGGGTACTCCCCGGTTAAGAGATAGGACGGGAGGTGAGGCAGAATCAGAAAGGAGATTGAGAGAAAAAAAACAGCAAGATTAAGAAGAAATCTAGAGAGTATGGTGTCCTGGCAAGTGAACACAGCATTTATGGGAGGAGAAAGCAAGGGGGGCACGTGCTGCTGACAGTTAACTGGGAATGGCTAACAATGTGGAAGTCAATGATGATCTTAACAAGGCCAGTTTCTAGTGGAGGGCAGGGGTGAGTGTGGAGTGGAGAAGAAAGCCTGTCTCAAGCAGATTCAAGAGAAAGTAGGAGAGGAAATGGAGAAGGCAATGGCACCCCACTCCAGTACTCTTGCCTGGAAAATCCCACGGGTGGAGGAGCCTGGTAGGCTGCAGTCCATGGGGTGGGGTCGCTTAGAGCCGGAGACGACTGAGCGACTTCACTTTCACTTTTCACTTTCATGCATTGGAGAAGGAAATGGCAACCCACTCCAGTGTTCTTGCCTGGAGAATCCCAGGGACGGGGGAGTCTGGTCGGCTGCTGTCTATGGGGTTGCACGGAGTCAGACACGACAGAAGCTACTTAGCAGCAGCTGCAGCAGCAGGAGAGGAAATAAAAAGAACAAGTGAAAACATCTTTTAAAGAATTTTTGCTGTCAAAGGGAGGAGAAAGAACAGGAGCTAAAGAAGGAGGTGGGGTCAAGATATTTTTTCTTTTTTTTAATGGAAGAAATGATAGTACTTATGTAAATGAAATGATCCAGCAGAGAGCAGAAGAGTTCTGCTATAGGGGTGTCCTGAAGTAAATGGAAGAAGGTGGTGCATGAGTGGAGGCATTGGCCTTGGACATGTTTATGAATAGTTCATTCTTGGTAACAAAAGGGAAGACCGAGCAGATGCATTTTGAACACTGGTACTGGTTTTATGTGGTTGCATAGTTTGTGGAAGTTGTCTTAGCGAAGCAGGAGAGGATATAACTGAAACTTGAGGAGAGACAGGGTATTGTTCAAAGGAGTGGAAACAATGAATGGACTAGTGAAGTGTACCATGATGGACACATGATATCAAGGCATACCTGAGGTTAGTGGTTATGAATTTAAGGTGTTTTCTCCTCAGCAAAGCTCAGCAGCAAGGGTGTAGGGTCAGATCAGGCAATATGTTTCAATTTTGCCAAATGAGAGAAACAGTTTCAAAGAAGAACAGGAAATTGAGAGTGCAGGCACAAGAATGATTATTAATATAATGGTTGACAAGAAACAGGTACACATTCACACTGTTGACTCCCTTGCAAATTACTCTTGCCATGTTTTTGAAAAAATGAGAATTATTGAACCTCCAATTTTGTGGTTTTTTAAAACATAAAGTTATTCTCTGTAAATAACTATGGAACACCTTGGAAACAGAATTTTTACTTCCTCGTTTTTGGTTTCTATATCATCAACGTTCAGCACAGTGCTTCGTACATAAGAGTGTACATTCATGAAACCTGAAAAAATATTCTAGGAGAATTTACTGTAGGTTATGAAGTGTTAAGACGGTAACATCTGTCTAATCAAAGGGAGAATAAGAGTGAAATAGTTTTGACGGGAGCCCAAATGTCAGCCTAATCAGATCTTTAAACTTCTCTGCACAACGCATGGATCCACCTCCGTCCGAGGATTTGTTCGCCCGGGTCGGCAAACACGAGCCGAATGAGAAAAGCGCTGTAGGCAGCACTTCCCTACCTCTACAGGTCACGCAAAGGTTCGACGGAGCCGGAAGGGAAATGTCAAGCATCGAACTGAAGTCTGCATTAGAGCACTCTGAAACGCGTTGATTTTTGATCACCCTAAAAAGCTGGCAAGATTCCACGGTCTCTCACGGTCCCCAAATCTCGCTGCGCCATTTTTCCCCCAAGGACACCCCACCCCTGACAACTCACACAGATGGTTATCTTCAACACGCCGTGGCTATAGTCTCGGTACAACTCCTTGGTCTCTTGGTTGCATTCGATGCACCTGTACTGGCAGGAGGCCGAGGCATCAGTAGTCGAAGTCACTGTCACCTCATCCGTCTTCCCCTTTCCCTCTGTCACCCCTTCGGGGTTCCCTTTGCCAGGCCGAAGCCCATTCCGCCCACCGGTGCCCATTTCCACGCAACTGCCAGCCAGAACTTCCGATTCAGTGGCGGGGGAAGACGTCAGACGGCAGACCGGAAGTCTTGCGCCGGGCGGTGCTTGCTGGGACTCGCAGTCCCAGCACCGAAAAGGGGCTCTCAGGCTAGGCTGAGCTGGGACTACAACTCCCAGCAGGCAGTGCTATGACCACTTCTTCTCCCGCCCCCTTGCCACAGCCTACCTGCCCACCGCGGGTTAAGGCTGGGAAGGCGCCGCGCGCCGCGAGGGCCGCCGCACATGCGCCTTGAGGGAAGATGGCACCTGCCGGCTGCTGCGGCGGCGGCTGCTGGGGCGGCGCTGTGGCCGCCGCGGACGCCGCCCGGCGCGTCTCGGTGCTGCTGCTGCTGCTGGGGGTTCTGTCCGCCGGGCCGGGACCCGGCGCCTTAGCCACCGAGCACTACTCGCCGCTGTCCCTGCTCAAGCAGGAGCTGCAGCACCGGCAGCAGCAGGAGGCCCCGGCGGGCGGCGGTTGCAGCCCGCAGTCCGGGGACTGGGGGGACCAGTACTCTGCCGAGTGCGGCGGTGAGTGGGGGGCGGCGGGCGGGCGTCAGGGTAGCGGCGGAGTGCCGGCGCGGCTGGGCAGTAGGGGCTGCGGGCCTCGGCGCCGGTGCTGGACGCCCTGGCCTCGCTGCAGCCGGCCGTGGCGTGTATCCCTGCGGGAGCCGGCTTCTCGAAATGTTGCGCCAGGGCCCCTTCCCGCCGCTCGCACCCACGCAGCTGAGCGCCCTCCTCCTGAGGCCGCCTTGGGGAGGGCGGTGAATAGTGAAAAAAGCTGGCAGCATTCTCCTGAGGCCAGGGCGGGCTCTCTGCAGCCCTAGCAACTTTCCAAAGGGTGGAGGAGGAGATGGCAGGTGGCCCGGGGCAGCCTCAGTCTCTGCTCTGGCCTCCTGCGGGTGCTGTGTGAGCAAGCTGCTACTGCTGCTGCTGCTGCTATGTCGCTTCAGTCGTGTCCGACTCTTTGCGACCCCATAGATGGCAACCCACCAGGCTCCCCCATCCCTAGGATTCTGCAGGCAAGAATACTGGAGTGGGTTGCCATTTCCTTCTCCAATGCATGAAAGGAAAGGAGCAAAAAGGACCGGACCCGCATCCGGAGCGGGGATGTCTGGCTCATCTTAGGTCTGGAAATCAGATTTTCTGACCTCCCTATTGAGGTTTTGTATTATACATAGCCTCCGAGAATTTGATCCCTGCAAAAAAATGAGGGAACAGAAGAGTAACCTCATTTTATCTGTTCATTGACATCTCGCTTCCGGTTGTTTAAGACTGACCTGTGATCTGTCAGGTGTCTCCCAGAGAATCAAAACAGTCCTGTGGGCTCCCGAGTATGTCAGAGCAGTGTGTGTGTCTTGGCACTGGGCCAGCTCATTCATTGAGATTGGGCACTATTGGCCTCAGTTTATTCCTCAGAGGCAGGGTACATATGTCCATTTTTTGAAGTTCTGTAGTGGGTCCTTTTGGGCTTCCCTGGTGCCTGTAATGCAGGAGACCTGGGTTCAATCCCTGGGTTGGGAAGATAACCTGGAGAAGGGAATGGCTACCCACTGCAGTATTCTTGCCTGGAGAATCCCATGAACAGATGAGCCTGGTGGGCAACAGTTGTCCATGGGGTCGCAAAGAGGCAGACACAACCGAAGCAACTAACACTTTCACTAAGTGGGCATTTTTACCTTTCAGTCCCCTCCCTTCTCCTTCCTCTTTCCTCTTGGCCTGTGTGAGGTTTGCTTCCCTTGAGGTTTGCTTTTGAAACGTGGGGTCTGCTTGACTCATAGGAAGTGCCTGGTTGGTTTTATGGCCTGACAGCAGTCTAGCATTGTTTACCTAGGAAGACGATAAGTATTTTTGGATGAGATGAAATGTCAAGATTAGCATAGTGTGATTTCCTTTCACCACAATCTGACTTCCTTGAGGGAGTCTCACTCGCTGAGGGCTATGTGACTTCTGTATTTTGTAGTAGGCCGTGGCCTGTAACAGCATAAATGCACAGTGGAAAGAGAATAGCTTTTACCTCTGTCACTTTCTGTGACTCTGATCAGGTTAATTACCTGTCTTTGCATAATTGCCGCCTCTGTAAATTGAAGACTGTTCCCTAATGACAGGGTTTCATTTTCTTCACAAGGATGTTGTGAGGAAAATGAGGAATAGCTGTCATTTACGTTTGCAGTGCTTGCTGTGTGCCAGGTGCTGTTTTAAGAACTTTAAGTTGGTGAGGCAGTTCTCTTAGCCTGTTCAGTTCAGTTCAGTCGCTCAGTCGTGTCCGACTCTTTGCGACCCCATGAATCGCAGCACGCCAGGCCTCCCTGTTAGAGCCCTGGTTACTATGTCATTGGATGGTAGCTCCTTTTCTAGGAGGAGAAAACGGAGGCACAGTGAAATCATCACTTTCCTGAGGGCCCACAGTTGGACAGGTAGTCAGACTCCTGACAAAATTTGTACGAAGCACTCAGTGGTTATAATTAGGAAAACACATTTGTAATATTTACAGGCATATAGAAAGTAGTACATAAACCTTCTCTTCCTTTCCCTCCTGTATTCATGTGATGCTCGCTGGCTAAAGGAGACCCTGATTCTAGGCAATGAAAGCTACAAATCAGTTTAATTATGAAATCAGTTGATTTTGTTGATCTAGGTAACACATTTCATTTTGTAGCATCAGGCTTATGCCAATGGCTAAGAGTCCTCGTTGGAGCCAACTCTGACTTGTATTATGCTTTTCCCTCAAATAATGATAAATGTTGGTTTTCAGAACCAGGGCATTTGGAAGAATCCTGTTCATCCTCCGTGCCTTCAGATACAGAGCCTAATGTTCTCTGCTTCAGAGGATGAACAGAGGCTTTAAGCATTATTTAAATGTTTCAGTTTTCTCTTTATCTCCTCCATATAGTACTTACTTTCTCAGTCTTCCAGATAGCCTCCCCTGGGCTGCCATGAATGTTCCAGTAGCAGCCAAAGTGGCTTAGTAATTGCCAGGGTCAACTCCTTATGCTCTGTGGGTCCCCAGGTGTTCCCGTTAGCATTACTGGCTGCAGTGTGACAGAAGCCCTCTCTTTTGTGATAGAAACTCACCCAAATGTTTCTCTTATTTCTCCGTCCTTGTCCTAGACAACCAAGTAGAAGCAAGTGAAACCTACCTTGATCCCTCTCTGTTCTAAGAAGAACAGATGTAGCAACAAGTTCAGGATTGAGAGCGAGCCAGATCATAGCCTCATGCTCTGCATCCGAAGCTCCTAGATGGTCAGTATCAGGTCTAAGCAAGTGCCAGGATCCAGAGCTAATCAGTTATTCAAAATCAAGACGTGACCTCACCAACTATTAATCATGTCACTGGACTGTCCAGCCCCAAACCAAGCCAGCCCCTTTTCAGAGGGTGGACACAGCCACACAGTGGCTTTTCAGAAGCCTTCCCACTACTGCTAGATATAAATAACTGAGTTGATGCCTGCACGAGCCTGAATCTGCACACCTTTGGATGAGCTGTGTATGTATTCTCTTAAGACAGAAACTTCAGTGACTGTAGGGCTGAGGAGAATGGCTGGTGGGAGCTGTCGGTCTGCAGAGGACAGTGGCCAGAATCCAGGCCCCAGGGAGCAGCCTCGGGGAGCCCAGTTGCCCAGACAACAAGCTTGGATGGTCTCAGTGCCATGGGGCTCAAGCTGGCTCTCCTGTTCCCTAGTCCCCCTTCAACTTTTTCTCCTCTAGCACGTTTTTTACATTTTGCATTTTGTTTGAATAGCATGTGTAACCTCAAAATTCTGATACCCTGTTTTCCTATGGTGAAAATCATCCTACTCTTTTAAAAAATGAATACAGTAATATGCATATTTTTTAAAATAAAAGTAGATGCCCCTCCCCTTCCTTGTTATCTTTGCCCTGTTTGTAGTTTGGAATTGTGGGAAGAAAGGAACAGAAGTTTACTCCTAATTCTTTCCTCTGGTTTTATACTTGTCTATACTGCATCCTTATTTAACACAGTGCTTGACACTGAAGTAGGTACTGTTTTGTCTCCATTTTACATAAGGGGAAACTGAGGCAAAGAGAATGGTTACTCAGTAGAGAGTCAAGCCAGGGTTTGAACCTGGCCTATCTGTGAACTACTTGTCAGTAATATTTGCATATTGGTATAATTTTTGTGAGTTTCTTCAGTCGGGTCTGACTCTTTGCAACCCCGTGGACTATAGCCTGCCAGTCTTCTCTCTCCATGGGATTCTCCAGGCAAGAGTACTGGAATGGGTTGCCATTTCTTTCTGCAGGAGATCTTCCCAACCCAGGGATTGAACCTGTGTCTCCTGCATGAGCAGAAGTATTCTTTACCACTGGTGCCACCTTCTTACTAATATTATTGATAAAGTCCTGGGCCCTTTAGATTTGTTTGTTGAGAGTTATATTCTTAGATGGCCTGTCCTAGAATTTTATGTTTACATATGTGCAGGGTTGTTCCATTGAATCTGACGTTTTGGACTGTAGAGGGGACTGGTCTGTTACTTAACTGAAAACCTGTCTGTATGCCTCCTGGATGCTCCTCAGTGTTGTAGGCACTGGGGTTACAGCACAGTTGGCTGAGCTCCTCCCTGGAGCCTGTGTTCTGCTGGAATAAGGAATCAGCACGCACTAGGCCTGGGGAGAAGTGCCTCCAGAAACCGAGTGGTGTGGGGATGCTTCTTTGAGAAGTCCTGGGAAGGCCTCTGCTCAGGTGACATGAGTGGAGACTGGGATGGGGTGAGACTGGGAGAAATCTTGAATGCGTTAGTTGCTCAGTCCTGTCTGACTCTTTGTGACCCCATGAACTGTAGCCTTGCCAGGCTTCTTTTGCCTGGCATGGATTCTCCAGGCAAGAATTCTAGAGTGGATAGCCATTCCCTTCTCCAGGGGATCTTCCAGGGATCAAATCCGGATCTCCTGCATCACAGGCGGATTCTTTACCATCTGAGTCATCAGAGAACCGCGGTATCCTTAACCTGACACCCTGAAGTCACAGGTCTGGTAAAGTAAGGTTTAAATTGTCAGTTGTCCACTGATTCAAGAAATCAGGTTTTCATTTCTGCTCTTCCAGCCAAAGTTAAGCTGCGTCTCATTCCAGTGCGGCATTCATCTGTATTAAATATGTCTTTACATGTTCTTTATAGAAGGTCCAGCTGTATTTTAGTTAGAACATACGCATTTCTAGTACTTGTTTAAAAAATATTTTTGTTTTCCTCTTTTGAAAATGTATTAATAGAACAGTAAATTTACGTGAGTTTTTTCTTGCTACTGTCTTCTTGAGAGTGTTTTGTCTACTCCTAGGTGGGGTGTTTTAGTACTTGATGTCTTTATCGTCATTTTCAGATAGCCACCTTCATCCAACTGGTGGTGTTAGCAACTGTCCGTGCTTAATGCCGCAATCAAGTCCAATAATTACTTTACAACCTGAAGTAATTTTCTTTAGTTTGTTGAAATTAATAATCCCAGATTTGAGTTCCATTTTCTCACCGTTCTTTATGGAGAACTGAATATTAGTGTCTGTCTGATTTGGGAGTTTTAACTGCCAGATAAACAAGGAAGTAGTTGTGAATATTGCTCTGTGTTTTTGACAATCAGACAGACTTAACGACTGTCAGTATTTATGATCTCTCTCTGAATTGAGGGGTTGGTTTTTTAAATACATGAAATTGATCTTATTGCTCACAGCCTTAAATTATGGCTATGTCTTCAAGGTGGTAAGGAATCAATAGAGGGAAGCTTGTGTAATGAGAGCCATTTCCTCTTTTGTTCTGGCTGCGGGGAAGTTGAGAGCCAAGTTTTATGTCCAGTCATGGCAGCTGTTAAGTAACCCTTTCAGTTGCAGTGTTTCCTTGACCCCTTCTTCCCTTGGCCCTGATTTTCGGTGTTATTTATCATACACAGTTTTGTGGCTGATCTCTTCTGATCTTTTTAAAGCAAACAAACAAACTTGCCAGTGTAAAGGAGTTAGCTTATTTCAAGCACTGAGGTTGAGGCTTGGAATGATGAAGAGATCCGTGTATTGTTACCTCAGCCAGACCAGGCCACTGATCACTAGGAGGGTGAGCAGCATTTTTCAGAAAATCATCTAATTCAGGGGTGGTTCTTTGTATCAGCACAGTGAAGCTGATATCTTATGGTATTTGCATTTGTTGTTCAGTTGCGACCAACTCTTTGTGACCCCAGGCTTCCCTGTCCTTCCCTGTCCTTCACAGTCTCCCAGAGTTTGGTCAGACTCATGTCTACTGAGTTGGTGATGACATCCAACCATCTCATCCTCTGTCGTCCCCTTCTCCTGCCTTCCAGCCTTTCCAGTGAATTGGCTCTTTGCATCATGTGGCCAAATTATTGGAGCTTCAGCATCAGTCCTTCCAATGAATATTCAGAATTGATTTCCTTTAGGATTGACTGTTTAATCTCCTTGCTGTCCAAGAGCCTCTCAAGAGTGTTCTCCAGCACCATATTTCAAAAGCATCAATTCTTCAAAGCTCAGCCTGCTTTATGGTCCAACTCTCACATCCATACATGATTACTGGAAAAACCATAGCTTTGACTATATGGACCTTTGTCCGCAGAGTACTGTTGGCAAAGTAATGTCTCTACTTTTTAATATGCTGTTTAGGTTTGTCATTGCTTTTCTTCCAAGGAGCAAGCGTCTTAATTTCATGGCTACACTCACCATGGTAGATGTGTTCTGCTTTGGGTGACCTGGTGGCTCAAATAGTAAACAGTCTGCCTTCATTGCCAGAGACCCGGATTCAAGCCACGGGTTGGAAAGATCCCCTGGAGGAGGGCGTGGCAGCCCACTCCAGTATTCTTGCCTGGAAAATCCCATGGACAGAGGAGTCTGACGCAAAGAGTCAGACACAACTGAGTGGCTTAACACTTTCACTTTTGGATGACAAAGGTTATTTTTTTCCCCCCTGGATGCTGACAAAAAATACACGGCCTGGGTTTTAAAATCTTAACTGCATGGAGCATGACTACGGGAAATGGCAGAGCACTTTCTCTATAAAAACTTTTCAACAAGTGTCTTTTACAGTGTGTAGATACAGCTTGGCTTCTTTGCACTTGGTAAATACTTGGCTGACTGACCGACTTATACAGCATCTCCTTTTCATAATGTAGTGTTTCAAAGAGGTCATCTTTTCTTTTTGTTTAAGCTTGTTATCTTGCAGACAGAATAAGTACAAAATTTATCAAAGCAGAATGTTAATACTTTTCACTTTGGGTTAATGCTTTCCAACATTTTCCATCTGCTGTCCTTTTTATTTTCACTCTTTATTGAAATATGACATATGCAGAAAAATCCTCATGTCACAAGTGTAAAGCTCCCTAAGTTTACATAAACTGAGTAATGGATGTAACCAGATAGAACCCCAAACCAGTAACTGCTATCTGTTCTTAAGCATGTTGATAGTCTTATTCTGTGTCACCCTTGTTTCATTGGGAATTACTTGCTGTGGCTTCATCTCTGATTTAGGAACTGGCACAGTGCATGGACTGCTCGGGTGCCAGCGTTCTTCACATGGACACCCGGGGGTCCTGTGTCAGGAGGTCTGTCCTCTACTTGCCACCACTTCCGTGCAGAAGACCAGTTGACTTCTCTTGTGACTTTTTTCTGCCTGTGTCTGGGATGTTCTAAGTGACACCATGTTTCCTTGTCAGTAATGGTTTCACATTACTGCCTAGATCTGCTTCAGTTTCCCCAGTAGAGATGATGATGTTTGACAGTAGGTGTGAGCTTATGAACAAGTCTTCAGCTTGTAAAAGTACACTTTGAGCATCGGATGCATTTTCAGTCCAGCTTAAACTCCAGGCTAAATGATCAGCCTTTGTGGATAAGGCCGGCTGCCCTGTTGGTTGCCTGCAGCACCTGCCACCCTATTCTGGTTTTGAATTGGTGCTGTGTAATTTGCTTCCATGCTTCTTTCTCCATTCTGTGCTACTGACCAGCTCCTTTTCTTTCGGGTTTATACATTCTGTACATGTGTTAATACTTTCATGTGAGTTAATACAGCTTCAATTAGATTATATTCATGTTTTGCTAAAAAGACATTCTCTCTTTAAGATGGCTTTTGCAGATCCTTGTTCTAGAGGATTAATTATATATGTTGACTTTATAATCTTAATCCTCAGTGGGCAGCCTCTATTTTCAATTTTTTTCATGATAACTTACACATCTCAGGTAAGTAATCGCAGTAATTACACATTACTGATGAATAATATTAGAATAAAAGAAATATATAAATTCTTGAGGAGGAGAATTTTCCCAGTTACTACTTTTCCTGTTATTACAGTTTGAAAGAAATACCACTTGGGACCGGCCAGGAAGTTAATATACAGCATCTCTGTTACCGAACCAAACTTGAGTCTGCTTGCCCACAGCACAGCAAAGCTGATCTGCTGATACTGGGTTGTCATGAAGGAAAGTTTAGTGTTTATTTGCAGGGCACCAAGCCAGGAAGACAGAGAAGGTGATGGCACCCCACTCCAGTACTCTTGCCTGGAAAATCCCACGGATGGAGGAGCCTGGTGGGCTGCAGTCCATGGGGTCGTGAAGAGTCGGACACGACTGAGCGACTTCCCTTTCCCTTTTCACTTTCATGCATTGGAGAAGGAAATGGCAACCCACTCCAGTGTTCTTGCCTGGAGGATCCCAGGGACGGGGGAGCCTGGTGGGCTGCCTTCTGTGGAGTCACACAGAGTCGGACACTACTGAAGTGACTTAGCAGCAGCAGCAAGCCAGGAAGAATGGCAGCTTATGCTCAGAAAACCCAAACTCTGCATAAGCTTTCAAGGAAGGGTCTTAAAGGCAACCTTTAGGATGAGAGTTATAGGCTGTGGATTTTCTTCTGATTGGTTGATGGTGAGGTGATTAGGTGATGTTTTGAGAATCTTAATCATCAGCCTTCTGGTTCCAGCCAGCCTGGGGCTGCAGGCTTGTGGTCAGCAGGCAGTCACCATCCTCCACCGGGGTGGGCTCTCCGCTTCTGCAGAACATCTCCAAGATATGCATGAGATTGTTATGTATATCCTTTCAGGAGGAACTGGGACTTTTATTGCTGAACTATTATTTAAGCTACCATTACTTTTCTTGCTTTGAATTGATGCTTTGAATTGTGGTGGAGAAGACTCTTGAGGATCCCTTGGACAGCAAGGAGATAAACCAGTCAATCCTAAAGGAAATCAGTCTTGAATATTCATTGGAAGGACTGATGCTGAGGGTCCAGTACTTTGGCCATCTGATGTGAAAAGCCAGCTCATTGGAAAAGACCCTGATGCTGGGAAGGATTGAGGGCAAGATGAGAAGGGGGCCTCAGAAGATGAGATAGTTGGATGGCATCACCGACTCAGTGGACATGAGTTTGAGCAAACTTAGGGAGATAGTGGAGAACAGATAAACCAGTTGCGATAGTCCATGGGGTTGCAGAAAGTTGGACACAACTTAGCAACTGAACAACACAACCTTCCTTGCTTGACTGCTTTTCCTTAGTTTCTGTATTCCCTCACTTCCCTGAATGGTTACTGCTTGAATCTGCTCTTTGAAACGGAGGGAACGCCTAGGGAACTAAAGCCTTTTTTCTACAGACAAGAAAAAGGGTATATGGAGGGGCTTCTGTACCTGGTTTTATACTTGGTTTCAGCAGCTCCCACTTTTCTTTGATGCTCCTCAGTCTTGAGGGGAACAGGGGCAGAATGAGAAAGAGAATAAAGTTTTGAATAGAAAGGTTAATCATAAACTTGCCAGGACAATTTTGTGTTAGGGGGATCCAATTTCATCCTCAACAGTGCTGTCTTACAAATGTGGAAATGGATAAAAGCAAAGGTACTGTAAGTTAATGTCATGTAGCACCTGCTTGGCCTTCAGGTAGCTGCTCCAACCACAGGTTATCCTACAGTTGGGACTACAACTGTCAATAAGTGTCTGGCACTTGACTTCCAAGTTCTAGCTCCTCCATGGGAAAAGCCCAGTCATCCCTGTGTTCAGGTGAACCAGGCCCACCATCTTTTATACCTAGAGTGAAGTGGTCAAGTGATGAGCACAGCAGCAGCTCTGGAATTCCTTATAAAACATTCTCCTTCAGGGATTGGCCGTGGGGTTTGCTGTTGGCAAGCTTCTCAGTCAGTTTTTCACTTGCAGGACGGGGAGTGTGTGTCATATGCACACTCTTTCCAGTGACAGGCCTCTCCTCAGCAGGAGGTAGCGCTCTCCTTACTTGCCTGAGCAGGAAGCAGTCAGGAGAGAACCTCCACGCTTGCACAGCGCCCTAGGTGTGGTCCGGTTGCCTTGCAGGGTACTTCTGCCTAGTGCAGCACTCTCCGTGTGCTCAGAGTCATTCCTTCACATCTGCCATCAGCATGCAAATGGTTATAATAGCTCCCATCTTGCAGCAAAGACAGGACCACCGAGTCCTTCCAGCCACCACCTCATCTCTGTTTACTTTTACCGCAGAATTCCTCAAAGAAGATGTTTGTATATACTGTCTCCATGTCCTACAGTCAGGTCCCATATCTTCAACCAAGACACTCTTCTTAAATTCGGCTGTGTATACAGCTTAGGAGACAAAAGAAAGAAGTTGGATGGCATTGCTGCAGTAAATTATTACTAGGACCCTGCATTGGTGTGATGAGTGATGACAAATGTGCTGTGTACCTCTGTCCATGGAGTATTCTGGAGCATAACTGTGGCAAATCTTCATCTCAGTTTCTCTGTTTTGTGACCTTGAACATGTCCATTAACATTGATCGTCATTCCCCTTGGGTACAATGAGCCCAAAATATGTTCTACCAGTTTCAGAGAGTGGAGCATCAAAAAAGAAAATGTTAGTGAAATTATTTTGAAAGCTGTAAAGTACTGTGGAGACCAAAAGAAACTTCAAGAAAGCAGGAGGAAGAAATTTTCGGGGAAGAACCAGCAATTTTAGCCTAGATGTATATACTAACATTTCACAGTCATTCTGTGAACTGAATACATTATGTCCATTCCTCACAATTGCCCTATGAGGGTATGTGGTGGTACTTATTCCTGTTTCACAAATGAGGAAACTGAGGCTAAGAGAAATTCAAGAGAAATCCTGTGCAAAGTCAGACAGCCAGTTAGGCATCTAATCTGAGTCATCCTGTGCTCTGAACCACTCTATTACTTTGCTGCCAAACTAACTACATTTGAAGCCAGGGAAAGAGTAGATTTAAATATTAAAAGAAGAGCTGGTTCTTTGAAAATACAGACAGTAATTAGACACTAATTTAGCAAGGCTAATCATGAAAAATGAGAAGAAACCAGTACAGCTGGCCCTTGAACAACATGGGTTTGAACTGTGCAGGTTCACTTATATGTGGATTTTTTTTCAGTAGGAGATGCTATGGTGCTTCATGATCTGTGGGGTAAGTGCTATTGTGAAACTGTGGATTCGGAGGGCTAACTATAAGTTATACACAAATTTTTAACTGCATGGAGAATCAGCACCCCTAACCCCTGTGTTGTTCAAGGATCAACTGTATTTCCCTTTAGGAATCATTGTAACTCCGTATATCTTTATGACAAAGATGTAGAATAATTGTAAGAAACAATTATAAAGTCCCTCCTCAGAAAAAGGTAAATTACCAAGTTTATTTTCCCTCTGCCTCTTAAATATCTTGTCTCCATCAGGGTCAGCTCTTTTCTTCTCGTTGAACTTAAGCTTCCTAAGCTTTCTTAGAGATCCTGCCTGCTTAATCACCCACCATTTATGATTATCAAATTTATATCTGTAGCTCTCTCTCTGAAATCTCCTACTACACACAAGACAGCTCCTGGTTTAGCATCTCACAAACAATTGCTTAAACTCAAAGTTAGCGCTTTCAGTTCAGTTTAGTCACTCAGTCATGTCCGACTCTTTGCTACCCCATGAATCGCAGCACGCCAGGCCTCCCTGTCAATCACCAACACCCGGAGTTCACTCAGACTGACGTCCATCGAGTCAGTGATGCCATCCAGCAATCTCATCCTCTGTCATCCCCTTCTCCTCCTGCCCCCAATCCCTCCCAGCATCAGTCTTTTCCAATGAGTCAACTCTTCGCATGAAGTGGCTAAAGTACTGGAGTTTCAGCTTCAGTATCATTCCCTCCAAAGAAATCCCAGGACTGATCTCCTTTAGAATGGACTGGCTGGATCTCCTTGCAGTCCAAGGGACTCTCAAGAGTCTTATCCCACACCACAGTTCAAAAGCATCAGTTCTTCGGCGCTCAGCCTTCTTCACAGTCCAACTCTCACATCCATACATGACCACTGGGAAAACCATAGCCTTGACTAGATGGACCTTTGTTGGCAAAGTAGTGTCTCTGCTTTTGAATATGCTGTCTAGGTTGGTCATAACTTTTCTTCTAAGGAGTAAGCGTCTTTTAATTTCATGGCTGCAGTCACCATCTGCAGTGATTTTGGAGCCCCCCCCAAATAAAGTCTGACACTGTTTCCACTCTTTCCCCATCTATTTCCCATGAAGTGATGGGGCCAGATGCCATGATCTTCATTTTCTGAATGTTGCTTTAAGCCAACTTTTTCACTCTCCTCTTTCACTTTCATCAAGAAAAGCACTCTTCCTCTTTAACTCCCAGCTTCAGTTACTGGCACAGCTCCGAATCTCTAGCTGCACAGACTGGGAATAGTGCCTCTTTCCTCCTCCCATGCCCAGTTTTACTCAAAAAACCTTGTCTTTTTTACTTCATATCTCTTTAGACTATGACCCTGTTTTAATTCAGTGGCCTCTGTGTATGTTGGGACTTTCCTGCTTTTTGACTGGTCACAGCCTCCACCTGGCCTTCCTGCTCCAGTCTCCAGTCCTCCTGTCACCACCATCAGTGATCTTCCTGCTGAAGCTTTCTGTGGCATCTTAGTATTAAAGAGGAAAGGAAATAAATGAACTGGATACTAGAGAAACTAGAAGAGGAAATAAGGGAAATTGCAGGACTAAAGAAAACATAGCCAGAATAAATGTCTTAGTATTAAAGAGGAAAGGAAATAAATGAACTGGATACTAGAGAAACTAGAAGAGGAAATAAGGGAAATTGCAGGACTAAAGAAAACATAGCCAGAATAAATGAATTAGAGCAACAGTGAAATTGATCCATAGATCCAAGAGCTGCATCTTCAAAGAATAAAATAGATCAATCTGAGAAGGCTAACATGTAAACAGGGAGCAGATGCAACTGTATTACTGAATGAGGGATATGTGTACCACTGGAGAAGCCGTTAGAATTAAGAGACACTGCATAGAAATCTCTGCTGATAGGTTAAAAATAGGAAGCAATAGAAATATCCAGAAAAACGATGTAGAAGAAAAAGATGAGATTCTGTAATGTGTTTTGAGAATGTTTCTGCGGTAATCACAATTCAATTACTTTTATGACATAAACAATGAGGAAAACAGACATTTCCTAATTTCATGGAAATCTGTATCATTTAAATACAACTAGGTTATTATTCCACTGCAGTACTCTTGCTTGGAAAATCCCATGGATGGAGGAGCCTGGTGGGCTGCCATCTATGGGGTCGCTGAGCGACTTCACATTCACTTTTCAGTTTCATGCATTGCAGAGGGAAATGGCAACCCACTCCTGTGTTCTTGCCTGGAGAATCCCAGGAACAGGGGAGCCTGGTGGGCTGCCGTCTATGGGGTCGCATAGAGTCGAACACGACTGAAGTGACTTAGCAGCAGCAGGTTATTATTAGAAGGTGGTTGACTCCCTAGTGAATTAAATATTTTTAGATTAAAGAGCAGATTTAACCTCCTAGGCCAGACAACTCTAGTTACAACTAGAACAAACTATTTTCCTATCACAGACCTTACCAAACCACCGAAAACACTGATGCCAGAATCCGCTAAAGCTGGGGAGCAGGGGAAGGAAAGACAGCTGTTAACATAGTCATAAAAATCCTAAGCAAAATATTAGTAAGCTCAAGCCAGCAAACAGAAGAATAATCTGCCTTGATCAATTAGTTTATTCTAGAAGTACAAGAGAGTGTCAACTTTGATCCCTTGATAGATCAAAGGAGAAAAATCATACGATTAACATAGAGAAATATCCAAAAATCACCCGATAAATTTCAGTCAGCTTTCAAGATTTAAAATTTTTGGTGAAGTAGAGAATTCTTCCTTTATATGGTAAAATATATCAGTCTCAAAATAGCTACATAGAGCAGCTTCCCCCTGGACGTTTAAAAATGTTAAATGAAAAAGTATTATTGTCAGAAGTTGAGGAAATTCTGGGTCATCGAATGACATGTTAACTTCAAGAATAATCTGGCATGCATTTTATCACTAGTGTTGTTGAGCACTTTGGGGAGGTTTTATCCAGTACAATAAGATGCTAAGTGAGTATAAATATTTTAAAAAGACTTTGATATAATTATGTGTAGTTGATATAGTGATCCACTGTAAGACATTAATAGAGCAGTTTAAAGTTCAATAATGTGGAGGTAGAATATTCACCTCTAGTCAATTAAGAAGACAAAAGATTGACAGCATGCTGTATCTCTGCCTGGCCCGCTTCCCAGTCCTGCCAGTCTCCCACGGACCTTCACCTGTCAAATCCTTAACTTTGTTCAGATCTGCCTTCACTGTCAAGCTCTGGGAGTTGGTGATGGACAGGGAAGTCTGGCATGCTGCAGCCCATGGGGTTGCAAAGAGTCAGACATGACTGAGTGACTTTCATATAAATCATCTCAAAGATTTTTTTAGAAAAGAAGTCTAGAAATAGATCCCTGGGGAAGGAAATGGCAACCCACTCCAGTATCTTGCCTGGAGAATCCCAGGCACAGAGGAACCTGGTGGGCCGCCGCCTGTGGGGTCACACAGAGTCGGACATGACTGAAGTGACTTAGCAGCAGCAGAAATAGGTTCCAGTGTCTAAATGTCTTATAAAGGTGGCATTCAATTGATAATTTCATAAGTGGCCTTGAAGCAACTGGCTAACCATTTGGAAAATAGGTAATTAGAAATTATTCCCTATATCTTAGGATATAGATCACATGACTTAAAAATTAGCGAAGGACATATGCAATTTGGACTTCCCTGGTGGCTCAGTGGCACAGAACCCACCTACGAATGTAGGAGGTGTGGGTTCGATTCCTGGGCAAGGAAGATCCCCTGGAGAAGGAAATGGCCAGTATTCTTGCCTGGGAAATCCCATGGGCTTTGTGCTTGGCGGGCTACAATCCATGGGCTTGCAGAGACAGACATGACTTAGCGACTAAACAACAACAAAAGCAATTTACAAAGAGATACAAATGGCCAATAAATCAAAGGGTTAATCTTACTAGTACTGTGTTCAGATTGGGAAAGAGAAAAAGAATGACAATACTGTAAGTAGAGAGAGTGATGTTACACACTGCAAACAGGAATGAAATTACTTTTTAAGTATCGGGATGGAAATGGAGCAATATAATGGAAAGTGTTAAAATTTTTGCCTCAGCAATTACATGTGTTATACTTTAATTGCCCAGTTGGGTAAATTTGCAAAAAATATAGCCCAAGGATACTCACTGAAACAGTATCTATATTAAGAGGTAAGAAAGGACATCTTAAATATTCAATGTGAGGAGTGTGGTTAAATTCTATGCAATGGAATGCTGTATAGCTGTTTTAAATTATATAGATGTTTATTTGTTGAAACTGAAAAGAATCCCACAAAGTGGAGGGATTGTTAGAATACAGCCAATGTCTGTGTAGCACTTTAGCACGGTGCTCAGTGGGTGGTAAGTTCGCAAACTGTACCTTTTTTAAAAGGTAGGAGAGATAGGTTATAAATTATTGCATACTCAACTGCTGATCAACAAGCATTACTGCTTGTTCATGCTTGTCAGACTAAAGTCTTTCTCTGGGTCCATTACTTACCCTAGTCTGACCACTTAGCTTTTTTTTCTTTCTCTTTATTTTTTACTTTATAATACTGTATTGGTTTTGCCATACATTGACATGAAGCTGCCACGGGTTTTTAAACCACCACTTACCTTTTAAACTCATATTTTTTTTATTTTCCAGCACCAGCTCCCTCCTAGCTAGGGTTGTTAACCCACTGCCCCTTTGCATTTGCTTGCCATTGTGTTTTTGTATACCACTCCTCCTGCCTGGAATACTCCTCCCCTTTCTGCACCCCAGTCTGAACCCATGCA
>SJYQ01004274.1:686562-702987 GCA_006410935.1 Redunca redunca
CCCCCACCCCACCCCCACCCCCAGCCTCCCTACACACACCTTGTCATTTAGAGGCTGCCTGGAGACTGCATACTGAGATCCAGCCTCTGGGCTTCTCTCATATACTTAATAAAAGTTATCCCACTAGAGACATTTTCCTTTAATCCTCCTCATAGAAAGGCTCATTTCCTGCTAATCATGTTCATGGAAAGACTTCTAAATGGAAAGACAGAAATAAACATACCCCAATACATTAAAATAACAGCCCTCCATGGCCAAGGAAGGTGATTCCCAGGAATTATATTTTTAAAAACATGTTGTAAAGGGAAATTAGGGTTCTGGGTTAAGATGGTAATTGAATGTGTACATCTACTTTCACTCCTTCCCAAAACCCCACTAAAACTTCAATAAAGAGGTTTTTTAAATCAAGAGATAAACCTACAAGGATAGAGAGAAGGTGGAAAAAGACAACAGCCACAACATTTTTGAAGCAGAATGGCAGAACAGCACTGACTTATCGGCGCCAAGGAAAAAGTCATGTCAGCTATCACGGCTGATGGGAGCTGAAAGCTAACCGGATCTGCATTGCAAGATTCTCAGAGGCATGGAGAACTTCTCCGTGGTACCTATGGATTCTCAGAAGTGAAAGGTGGAAGAGGTTGCTAGGATAAGGACCAGAATGGGCAGTTAGATTCCTCCATCTCTCCCCTAGCTCCAAACCCCTGGGCAACAGCTCCTCTCATATCCCAGCGAGAGTCTGGGGGGTTTTCTTCTGAAGATAAGATAGAAGGCATCTGGGTTGGAGCACAGTTGTCAATGGAGATACCACACTGAAAAATACTGAAATCCAAAGGTTCAGTTGACCTTGCCACACGGAATGGTGAAATGCAGAGATGGTGAGCTTTCTGTCACCATCAGGCTCCCCAAGTGCTGGGAGTAGGACCTAGACAGGAGATGACACTACTCTGGGGTATTTCACCAGTCCAAGAGGAAAGACCTAAAGTTATTGACATAAGAAACAGCCCAGCTAGCCCACGCTGCAGTGGCAAACCCAGCCTCTCTCTGAGCTCAGAGTTTCTGACTAGCCGCCCTCCCATCCCCACAATCTTAATCATAGCCAAAGATTGCCAGACATCTAGGGAATTTTCAAAGGCAGAAGAGAGTAACAAAACAATCAGAAAAAAAGTAACTTTGAGGAAACAGATTACCCAGAGAGAAGAGAGGGTCAAAAAGACCACAGTATCCTTAGAGGGATAAGATCTGCATCCATGAAACAAGAACAAGGTGCTATACAAAGAAACATCCAGAGAATAGCAAAAGCAACAATTATGTCTTGAGAAATAAAATCATGACAGCAGAAACAAAAAAATCAACAGAAAGACAGGCAGGTAAAGCTGATTGAATCTCCCTGGAAAGTAAAACAAACATACAAAGAGACAGAAAATGTGGGAATGCAGGAGAGGAAAGATTAGAGCATTTTAAAAATTGGAATATAGTTGATTTACAGTGTGTTATTATAGTTTCAGGTGTATAGCAAAGTGAATCAGTTATACATATACATATGTCTATTCTTTTTAAGATTATTTTCCCAAATATGCCATTACAGAGGGTTGAGTAGAGTTCTCTGTGCTATAAAGTACATTCTTGTTTATAAGAATTTTAAAGGACACTTTCAGGATAATAGAAATAATCTAAATAGAAACAATATAAATTCTAAAAAGAGAAAAATGAAAGGGAGGAAATCATCAATGAACTAATTGGAGGAAATTTTCCAGAACAGAAGGATATGAGTTACTGGATTATAAGCGTTGGTTGGATGAAAATAAACCCATACCCAGGCAAATTTAAGAGAAGAGCCAAGAAACTTTCAAAAAGGAAAAAAAAAAAGTAACATATAAAGGATTACATATAAGAAAGGCTTTGGATTTGGATTCATTCAAGTTATCTATCAAGTAAAAAGATAGAATATATAGATTTTTCAGAAACACAAGATTTCAAAAAGTTTATCTTTCATGCAGGTTTTCTGGAAAGCATAGGAAATCTGTCACAGGAGAGAGGCAAAAGGATCTCCTGGGAAGATGGTGAAGGGGGATTCCAGGGCGTCAGATGTGTGCCCCATGTAAAGGGACATGGCTTCAGATCGGAGCAGCGTGACTGATTCAAGAGATGGGCACGTTGACAGTTGTCCTTGACACCAGATCCTTGCACCATCTTTAGACTCTCAGCTCAGAATGTCTGGGTGAGCCTGCCCCGGTCGGTATTTGTGGTGCTTGCCTTGTCTTGACTGAATACAGTGAGGCTGCTGTTCACCCTTCCACACCTGCTGAGGAAGGGTCCCACCGTGGCCTGCTCCTGAGAGAAGATGGGAGTGAGCTCAGAAGCAGAGAGCACACCCTGTTGTGTGGCAGCCTGGATGGGAGGGGAGTTGGGGGGAGAATGGATACATACATATGCATGGCTGAGTCGCTCTGCTGTGCACCTGAACCTATCATGACTTTGTGAATCAGACATACTCCAATATAAAATAAAGTGTTTAAAAAGGAGAAGAAGCAGAGAGCACAGCGCAACCTACTGCCCTGACCATATTCCATCCAGACGCCCGAGGTCTAGTCCACAACTACAGCTCTCACCGCAGTGGGCTCTGTTTTTCAGGACTCCCTCGAGGTGTGCTCCACAGTTACTCCCAGCAAAGGGTCTTGTAAACTCTCAGGGAAGCCAAAGTCACACCAAAACCCAGAAGCTCTGTTCAGCATCTCTCATCCTGGAAGAGCGCAAGAGTGGCCTTTCGTTTCACAGTTAGGATTATGTTTCCTTCTCAGCCCTGTTTAGGAAAATACACAGATGCGGTGAAACCATAAACAAAAGCAAGGAAGGGATTAGGGTAAACATCAAGAGACTCGTTTCCTAGGGGCGGGGAGGACATAACCGGGGCTGGTTAAGACTGGATGAAGGGACCTCAGGGGGCTTCTAAGATGCTCCCTTCCTCCCAAAGGAAAGGATGGACTTCCTTGGTGGCCCAATGGTTAAGATTCCACACTTCCATTGCAGGGGGCGTGGGTTTGATCCCTGGTCAGGGAACTAAGATTCCACATGCCTCACTGTGTGGCCAAAAAAAAATAAAAGATGAGATGCTGGTCATGTTCTATTTCTCACCTTATGTGGTAGATATATGAGTGTCCATTTTAGTATATTTTTATACTATCATATATACTTTTTATTTTTTACATATAATTTTATAAATTCTTTTGAATGTATGATACCAATACCTTTTTCAATAAAAATTTAAATGCACTAAATAATATATCAACAGGCCCACTACAAAAAATATATTTTCTCATTTTACTAGATGTTCAAAAGATATTCAAAAAAGAATAATGGGAGGATATCACCTTTATTGATAAAAATTATATTTCAAAAGAACAGCTAACCCCATACTTAACTGTCAAGCACAAGAGAAATTTCTCTTTAAAATTAGAAGTAGAGATTCTTCTATCAATGCTTTCTCCAACACGACTTTGTTTTGCAATTTGTAGCCAAATTGAGATGTAAAAATGTGAGAAGAAAAAGGAGGAGGAAGGTGAAGAGGAATAGAAGGAGGAGGAAGAAACATAAGTATGAAATATTGGAAAAGAATAAATGAGAAGGCAAGATAGCATTACACTGTGAAACACTTGGAAACCCATTAGAAAAAACTGTGATTAGGTTAAAGCTAAATATCTCCATCAATAGCTTTTCTATACAAGATTTTCGGAGAAGGCAATGGCACCCCACTCCAGTACTCTTGCCTGGAAAATCTCATGGACGGAGGAGCCTGGTAGGCTGCAGTCCATGGGATCGCTAAGAGTCGGACACGACTGAGCGACTTCACTTTCACTTTTCACTTTCATGCATTGAAGAAGGAAATGGCAACCCACTCCAGTGTTCTTGCCTGGCGAATCCCAGGGATGGGGGAGCCTGATGGGCTGCCGTCTCTGGGGTCGCACAGAGTTGGACACGACTGAAGTGACTTTGCAGCATACAAAATTCGAGAGAAATATCCCATTGAATATAGGCAAAATGCATTAAGGAAAGAAATAAACTTAACAGGAAATGAAAGAAACCTGGGTGAAGAAAGCTACAGAACTTTATGAGAGCTATAAGACACTGTGAGAATCTTTCCACAGCGTGTGCACGGGCCAGATCGTCACACGACATGCCCACCGATCTCACAGTCTTGTGTGTCAATCTGTACCTCAATAAAACTGAAAAAATTGGAAAAGGCCTTGACCAATGGAGAAACAAATCTCGTTTCTGGGTAGAACTTCTCATTATTTTATAAGATCATCAATTCTTTCCAACTTCATTTATATGTTGATTACTATTCCAATTAAAATATCAATGAGATTTTGTAAAATTTTGAAACAGTTATTCTATAGCTCAGCTGTAAGAATAACAGGCAAAAATACTTAAGAACTTTTGGGGATAGAAGAGTGACAAATGGGATATATGGCAAAAACTTGCTCCTCGGGTGGGATATATCCATTTACATAAATATTAAACTATATTACAAAGCTATGATGATTTATGTTTATATAATTTTAAAGGTTACTTTCCATTTACAGTTATTACAAAATAATGGCTGTATTTCCCATGTTGTACACTACATCTGTGAGCCAGTATCTTATACCCAGTACTTTGAACCTCCCACTCCCCCACCGCTATATTGCACCCCAACTGATAACCACTAGTTTATTCTCTATTTCTGAGAGTCTACTTCTTTTATGTTATATTCTCTGGTTTGTTGTACTTTTAATTTTTATTTATTTTTTTAAAGAACATTTTATATGGACCATTTTAAAAGTCTTTATTGAATTTGTTACAATAGTATTGCTGTTTTATGTTTTGGCTTTTTGGCCGAGAAGCAGGTGGGATCTTAATTCCCTCAGTTCAGTTCAGTCACTCAGTCGTGTCCGACTCTTTGCGACCCCATGAATTGCAACGCGCCAGGCCTCCCTGTCTATCACCAACTCCTGGAGTTCACCCAAACTCACGTCCATCGAGTCAGTGTTGCCATCCAGCCATCTCATCCTCTGTCGTCCCCTTCTCCTCCTGCCCCCAATCCGTCCCAGCATCAGTCTTTTCCAGTGAGTCAACTCTTTGTATGAGGTGGCCAAAGTACTGGAGTTTCAGCTTTAGCATCATTCCTTCCAAAGAAATCCCAGGGCTGATCTCCTTTAGAATGGACTGGTTGGATCTCCTTGCAGTCCAAGGGACTCTCAAGAGTCTTCTCCAACACCACAGTTCAAAAGCATCAATTCTTCGGCGTTCAGCTTTCTTCACAGTCCAACACTCACATCCATACATGACCACTGGAAAAACCAGAGCCTCGATTAGACGGACCTTTGTTGGCAAAGTAATGTCTCTGCTTTTGAATATGCTATCTAGGTTGGTCATAACTTTCCTTCCAAGGAGTAAGCGTCTTTTAATTTCATGGCTGCAGTCACCATCTGCAGTGATTTTGGAGCCCCCAAAAATAAAGTCTAACACTGTTTCCACTGTTTCCCCATCTATTTCTCATGAAGTGATGGGACCAGATGCCATGATCTTCATTTTCTGAATGTTGAGCTTTAAGCCAACTTTTTCACTCTCCTCTTTCACTTTCATCAAGAGGCTTTTTAGTTCCTCTTCACTTTCTGCCATAAGGGTGGTGTCATCTGCATATCTGAGGTTATTGATATTTCTCATGGCAATCTTGATTCCAGCTTGTGCTTCTTCCAGCCCAGAGTTTCTCATGATGTACTCTGCATATAAGTTCAATAAGCAGGGTGACGTACTCCTTTTCCTATTTGGAACCAGTCTGTTGTTCCATGTCCAGTTCTAACTGTTGCTTCCTGACCTGCACATGGGTTTCTCAAGAGGCAGGTCAGGTGGTCTGGTATTCCCATGTCTTTCAGAATTTTCCACAGTTTATTGTGATCCACATAGTCAAAGGCTTTGGCATAGTCAATAAAGCAGAAACATGTTTTTCTGGAACTCTCTTGCTTTTTCCATGATCCAGCGGATGTTGGCAATTTGATCTCTTAACTCCCTCACTAGGGATCAAACCCATTTAATCTCTGGACCACTAGAGAGATCCCCATTGAACTTTTTAAGATTCCACATATAAGCAATACACAATGATTTTTTTTTTAATGTAACGTAACAGAGCACAAGAATCAACAAGTAGGGGAAAGCAGTGGTAAGAAGCACTAGCCAAGCAACTGGTCTACTGCTTTGCTCCTCACAGCAGAACTTCTCCAGCTGTCTGCCCCATCATCTCTACTTCCTTACCTCCTGCTCCAGCATGGCCTCCATCCCACTGCAATCCTGAAACAGCTCCTGTCAAGACCAAGTGCTGTGGACCTGAATCTTCTTTCTTGACTTCCCTGAAACAGTAGACACCCTCCATCACCTTTTCCTCTGTTGCTTACTCCTCTTGGCTCTGGAGACGCAGTGCCTGCCCGGCTCCCCTCCTCTGCTGCTCAGCCCCCTCCACGTACGGTATACAGTCTTGCTTAGGCAATCTCATCTGGTAACTTGGCTTTAAATACCAACTCTGACTTCTGGGCTCCAGACTCCTATTGTCTAACCTCCTACCTGACATCTCTGCTCAACTAAGAAATGCTTCTTGTCCTGTCCAAAACATAGCTCTTTCCCCTCGTCATTTCCCACAAAACACCAGCCAACCTCTCCACCGGGAGAACTTTCCCTTCAGTCTCCCTCATTCTTTCCTATTTTATGTAATGCTACTACTTTCCACTCCTCAGTTGATTAACCAAAACTCTGTTTTTCCTGACTCCTCGCTTGCTCTCACCCTTGCATCTAATTCACCAGCAAACCCAGGCAGCTTTATCTCTGAAAGCCTTCTCAGTCACCCCTTATCACCCTCCGCCACCACCACTGTCTCACCAAGATTACTGCTTTCTGTTCCCCAGCTCTCAGCAACAACTGATCCTTTCAGTGTCTCCATTCAGTTCAGTTCAGTCCCTCAGTCATGTCCAACTCTTTGTGACCCCATGGACTGCAGCATGCCAGGCCTCCCTGTCCGTCACCAACTCCTGGAGTTTACTCAAATTCATGTCCATTGAGTCAGTGACGCCATCCAACCATCTCATCCCCTGTCGTCCCCTTCTCCTCCCACCTTCAATCTTTCCCAGCATCAGGGTCTCTTCCAATGAGTCAGCTCTTCACATCAGGTGGCCAAAATATGTTTTGCCTTTTCAAAAATGTCATTTGCTTGAAATCATATAGTATGTAGCCTTTTCAAGCTGGTTTCCTTCATTGAGAAATATGTGTCTAAGTTTCCTCCTTGTCTCATGGCTCGATAGCTCTTTTCTTCCTAGTGCTGAAGGATATCCCATTGTCTGGATGAACCACAGTTTAGTTATCCATTCTCACATTATCACATTTAGTTATCCATCCACCTACTAAAGAACATCTCGGTTACCTCCCAAGTTTTGGCAGTTATGATAGAGCTGCCATAACATTCATAGGCAGGTTTTTGTATGGGCATATGTTTTCAATTCATTTGGGTAAATATCAAGGAACACAATTGTTAGATCATATGGTAAGAAAGTATTTTGAAACAACCAGTCTCCCCACTTTGCATTCCCACCAACAGTGAATGAGAGTTCCTGTTTCTCCACATGCTCAATAGCATTTGGCGATGTCAGTGTTTCAGATTTTAACCCTTGTAATGAATGTCTAACAGAATCACATTGCTGTTTTACTTTGGAATTCCCTGATAACATAGGATGTTGAGCACCTTTTCCTTTGCATATTTACCATCTTCTTCAGTTAGATGTCTTTCAATTCTTTTGCTCATTTAAAAATTGAGCTATTTCCTTTTCTTTTTGAATTTTAAGAATTCTTTGTATATTTTGTATGATAGTCCTTTATCAGATACATCTTTTGAAAATACTTTCTCTCAGTGAAAACTCAGTGATTTGTCCAAACATTACTTTTTAACCAGAAAAATAGAGCTTTTCACATTCAATACAACACGTATCACCCAGGCGAGTGCTTCAACACCTCCAACACCTCCATCACTCAAGAATCCTACAATCTCCCTGAGTCCTACACTAGGACCCCTCTTGGCTCCTCCCAGTGGCCTGGCTAACATCTTCCCTCAGACACTGCCCTGTCCAGCCTTCCTGAGCCTGGCTGTTCTCTAACGCTCCCTCTGAACCTTGCTCTGAGACTTCCTACCCCTTCTCTGCAGCCAGAGGATGAGGTCACATTCCAGGGATGCCCCTGGCAGCCATGAGCCAACCACCTGGGAGTGGAGTTTGGTTTGACCATCAGAGGCAGAAGGGTGGAGGGTCCACAGCAGAAACCATTGAGAAGAGTCAGATTTCACGCCTGGGGTGGGGGCTCCTCTGCTCAGGAGGTCAGAACACCTCCCCAGCACCCAGAAGGCCAGTGCCTGCAGCTAAATAGGGGCAAATGAGAAGCAGTGTGGTAAGAGGAAAGAGGCTCCAGGAACCACGCTGGCCCCCAGGGTGGAGGAGCTGGGGCAGGTTGGCAGGGAGCCTCCCCAGCGAGTCCCTGCATTTCATCTCTTTGTGTCTTTAGCTCTTGGGGATTAGGAGTGACTGGGACAAGGGTCAGGGAGGTCTGCTGCACACATTACTGTGCAATTCTTTTAAAAAGAAAAAGAGTGCTTTCATCTTTTGACAAGGACAGCTGTTGCCAAATGTCTGTTTGGGGGCTCTCTAGCTCCTTGATTTCTGCAGTCCTTAGACTTAACTCAACCTTACTGTTTTCCAGTGCTTCAGACTCCTCATTTGCCAAACTGGGATAAGAACAACCCTTCCTCCATAGAGTAACTAGTGACTGGGACCACTAGATGAGTCTGTATACACGAAATGCATATATATATATATATGGCTGCGCTGAGTCTATAGTTGCAACATGGGGAACCTAGTTCCCTGACCAGGGTTCGAACCCAGGCCTCCTGCATTGGGAGGGCAGAATCTTAGCCACTGAGCCACCAGGGAAGTTCCCAAAATGCTCTGGATACATAGAAATGGCACACAAAATACTATGGATCTGTTTGCTGCCATATTACCATGGTGTTATGATTACAGGGGTGACAAACCCTCTGGGGTGAGTGGGGGGGTTGAAGTTTTGGGGGGAGCATACAGAAGAGACTGGAGGGGGATGGGGTACCAGAAGCAGGCGGGGAAGAATAAGAGACCGAAGTGGCTGGGAGAGGAGGATTCCTACCCAGGAAGGGACGGCAAGGTGCACTCTCCCCAGCAGGTAGAAGTAAAGAGGTTGCGGCTGGTAGGAGCAGTGATACCATCTGTGAGGTTGATCTGTTTAAGTTTTATAGGGCAGAGTGGGCCCCAGGGAAAAGTGTCCTGGTTCTAGCATCCCAGTGTAAAAGCACACGCCTTGCTTGGAGCTGAGGTCCCTATTCTGCCCCTTCCATCTTAGCCAGACCCTGGGACCACCCAGGATCAGGATCAGAGGGCAGTGGGGGAAAAAGATTGAGAGCCGAAACTGGGGCTCGGCCCCTTCTCCCACACAAACAGGGGTTGGAGCAAACTGCAGCTGGGTTTTGGTTTTTGACAGCAGGAAGCCTTCCCACAAGGGCCAGGAGAACCGAGTCATTTTCCGCAGCAGGGGAATGGAGACCCGCCACCTTTCCAACCTCCTGGCAATGCCCCCAGCCCTCAGGTGCTGGAAGGAACAGAGAAGCAGCTGAGGGGCCCATGGGGCCAAGGGGGGGATGACCACAGCCACCACGTCAGCATCCACGTGAGGTCTGGTTAGGATGTGGATGGGGGGAGGCCCCCTACTCAACCCCTATTGCCAGAGGGGAAGCCAGCAGCCCCAACCCGGGGCCCGCTCCTCCTGCAGCCGGCTGAGGAACCTCACAGCAATCTCCTGTCCTCGTCTCAGATCTCCTCCTTTCCTGAGACCTGATGCCTTCATTATGTAAATGGCAAAGTTGACACTGGGGACTCAGTTCTACCTTACCTGCCACAGCACCTGGGCTGGGTGAGGAAGGAGGGAGAGGACAGGCTCCAGGCTTGGTGCTGCCCAGTTGGATGCCCTCGGGTCCCCTCACCCTGAAACACAGAATGTGGGTACAAGTGGCCCGTGGCCTCTTTGTTTCTGCGCTCTGGGCCCTGCTCCCAGCACAGGTGTAACCTCTGATCAGGTTTCCTGTGGGAGGGGTGCTGGTGGAGTTTCTTGCAAAACTTTTCTAGGAAGAAAAACAAGGGTGAGGGGTGAATCAGAAATACTGTTGCCTCAGGCAGTTGGAGCAGATTGCTTATAACAAGCATCTTGTTTCACAAGGTGAAATAAGCAATTCTTCAAACTCTATCATTAACAATAACAGTGATGATAATAATAACAACTAATAATGTGTCTGAAGAAGCCTCACTTGGGAACCGGGAGGGCAGTGTTCTGGCCCTGGCTCAGGCAGAGCTGTGAGGAATGCTCACTTTTCCCTTTGGGCTGGGTCGATGCTGATAGGAGGGTGAAGTCATGTCTGCAGGGTAAGGACAGGAAAAACTTGAAGGGTGGAGACTGCCAGGAGCCTTGGGGCAGGCAGGGGCTTGGGAGGTGATAAGGGAACTCAGAGTGGACACTGAGATACGAGAGTGGGGGAGAGGTAGGGGTGACATGGGAGGAGGGCAGAGAGTGGCATCCTATGTGAAAGTGAGTGTTAGTTGCACAGTTGAGTCAACTCCTTGCGACCCCATGGTCTGTAGCCCACCAGGCTTCTCTGTCCATGGAATCCTCCAGGCAAGAATACTGGAGTGGGTAGCCATGCCCTTCTCCAGGGGATCTTCCCAACCCAGGGATCAAACCTGTATCTCCTGCATTGCAGGTGGGTTCTTTACTGTCTGAGCCACCAGGGAAGTCCCGTACTGTGGAAATGCAGAAAGTACTGAATCATGGACTGCATGCAGGGAAGAGTGCACTACAAACCAACCCTCATCCCAGCAGCTCCTCACAGCCTCCTTGGCCTCGGCCCCTGGTGCTGGGTGAATCTTTGCAGAAGGCTGGTTCAGAGAAGGGAGCCCAGAAAAGGCGGGTGAGGACCAGCCAGAGCAGGGTTTGTTGATCCTCAGAGGTCAGCCCCTTCTGAGAATCTGGTGCTCCCTCAGCCCAGAAAAATAGACACACAACCTTACATGCATGGCAGGGGGGCTGCCAGAGCCCACAAAACCCAGCCCACAAAATCTTCTCTCTTCTTACCATCCTGACATTGCCCATGTGCCTGCTCCTCCATGCCCCATGCCAGTACCCCAGGAGCTAAGACACAACCCCCTGCTTTGGGGCAGCCTGTAGGCCAGACCAAGATGCAAACCCAAGGGGCTCAGAGCTAAAGCATAGGGGCCGGTGGGAATTCCCAGGTGGGAGGGGTTCATTTCCAATCTGGGGAAGCAGCCTTGGGAGCACAGCGAGCCCATAGGCTCTGGAGTCCGCAAGCTCTCTGTCATACAGTGGGGATCTGGAACCACCTCTTAGGAATGGTGTGGTACACAGTGTCTACTGTATTTCAAGATGTATTTCTTTGGCTGCGCTGGGTCTTAGTTGTAGCACGCGGGGTCTTCCATCTTCGCCAAGGCACACAGGAGCTTCAAGTTGTGACATGTGAACTCTTATTTGGGATCTAGTTCCCCAACCAGGGATTGAACCCAGGGCCTCCTGTATTGGGAGCGGGGAGTGTTAGCCACTGGACCATCAGGGAAGTCCCTTGTCCGTGGTATTAAGCAGAGAGCAAGGTTCAGGTAAAAGGGCCATGAACACAGAGGAGGTGAGCATCCTGCTGGGTGTGGTAAGCTGAGTGACGGCCCGCCAAAAATGCCCATGTCCTTGTCACTCTAGTGACTCTCAACATGGCCAAAGGGACTCTGCAAATGAGACCACATCAAGGGTTTCAAGGCAGGCCGTTATTATGGATTATCTGGATGGAGCAGTGATTACAAGAGTCCTCCAGGGAGGCTTCCTGGTGGCTCAGATGGCAAAGCGTCTGCCTGCAATGTGGAGGACTGGGGTTTGATCCCTGGGTTGGAAAGATCCCTTGGGGATGGAAATGGCAACCCACTCCAGTATTCTTGCCTGGAAAACTCCATGGACGAAGGAGCCTGGTGGGCTACACAGTCCACTGGGTTGCAAAGAGTCAGACACGACTGAGCGACTTCACTTTTCACTTTCCAGGGAGGCAGGAGGATCAGTCGGAGCAGATGGGACCATGGGAGCCGAGGTCAGAAAGGCAGTGCAGTTTGAAGATGAGGCACTGCTGGCTTTAAAGATTCAGGAAGGGGCCCAGAGCTGAAGAAATCAGGTGGTCTCTAGAAGCCAGAAAAAGCAAGGGAATTTTCTCTCTTCTAGGGCCTCCAGAAGGAACAGAGCCAGGGACTTCCCTGGTGGTTCAGTGGTTAAGACTCCCTGCTTCCAGTGCAGGGGATGCAGGTTTGATCCCCAGTCAGGGAACTGGGATCTCACATGCCATGCAGCATAGCCAAAAAGAAAAAAAGAAACCAGAAGGAACACAGCCTGGAGGATCCATTTTGAACTTCAGACTTCCAGAACTATAAGATAGAACATTTGTGTTATTTTATTAGAAGCTAAACTCGTGGTAATTTGTTACAGCAGCCACAGTAAACTAATACACCAGGCCTTGCCGGGGAAGGCCAGATCCGGTTGTGATGCAGGAGGGAGGTTGCAGGGGGCATTCTGCAGCCCACAGGGCGAGAAGTGAGACTCTGATGGGAGGGAGGAGGGGCCAGGCACCAAGTGCTCAGCCCGTGACCTCACCCTTGGCCAGCCAAGCTGCCCTGGCATCCGGACGCCTGTCAGCCCGGGGTTACATGCCTCACTGGGCCAGAAAGGGATCCCTGTGTAGCCAGGCCCCAGGCAAGGGTGGGGGAGTGGCAGAGAAGGCTGGTGCCAGGGGAGGGAGCCCCATCAACCCCCAGGGCTGCAGAGGCCACACGAGTAAAGGGGGTGGAGAGAGGCCGGCTGGGGCTGGCGAGGTGCCCAGACACCCGGGGCCCCCTGCCGGCTCAGTCCCACTCTGCTTCTCACCTGTGGGGCAAAAAACTCTCCCTTCCTCTCCTCTTTTTCCTTCTCCACCCCTGGGATCCCCTGGGAAAGTGGGAGGAGGAGGGACTTGGGGGCTAGAGAGCAAGCGATGGTGTCACAATCTCAGTTCAGTGGCTGAGTAGCTGGGTGACCTTGGGCAAATCACTTTGCCTCTCTCAGCCTGTTTTCTCCTCTGGAATCGAGGACATAGTCTCCACTTCATGGGGCTATATTAAATGACATAACACAGCCCTATACAATGCCCAGCATACGGCAAACCCTCCAAGAGCGTCATACCATCATATGTATACATGCCACTGCCCACAGACAGACCATCAAGTTTATCTGCCCAGCCAGGTGCCAAGTTCCACCAGGGGAACATGGTGTCCTGTCTATCTTTGTATCTCAGCATTGCCTACTTACTGGTGTGTATTAGGCGATGCATATGTGTTGTACTTAATCATTCATTCATGCAGAGAGCATGTTTGTGATTGTTGTGAAAAACAACAAAGGAAGAAGAGGGAATGCCAGCAGTGGGTAGGGTGGTGGTTTGCTGTTTCGTACAGGGTGTCAGAGAGAAGCTTGTTTCACAAGATGCAGCTGGAGCAGAGACTCGAGGGACGGGACGTGAAGGAGTGAGCCCTGGGGGTTTCTGGAGGGCTCTGGCTGGGGGGAAGCACTGGAGAACAGCAAGCCTTGTGCGATGGGATCAGAGCAGGTGAGGGCAGAGGGAGAGAAAACCAGGTCTGGCATAGTGGGGCCGGATCACACAGGGCCTTGTAGGCCACAGTAAGACTGAGCTTTACTCGCCGAGCCTGAGGGGGCCTTTTTGGTGAAGCCTTGCTGCTTGGGAGAGCCCTCCAAAGGCCCTGGGAGGCAGCACTCTGCCTCCCACTGGGCTTCTAGGAGGGGATCACAGGGGCACCCCTAGAGTCAGGCCACTGCCTGGGGAGAGGCAAAGACCCCAGTGGGCACCCCAGTCCCCCTTACTGTGACTCCTCACACTTAGCAATGACCTGTGGGCTGGGGGACCCAGGATGTTTTTAAATCTAGCGTTTGGATTCTTGACTAAGCTCCATCCATGTCACTCACAAGTTGCTGTCTACATTTCTAGCTTTTTTAATAAAATTTTTTTAAAAATACAGAAAGCAGAAGTTTTCACAGCGCAGAAGTGTGCCAGAGGTTTGGCACACTTGTCTGTGCCCACCTGCCCCTCCCTGGCCCACTGGCCCCATTCTCTGGGCAGATTCACACCCAGGAACACTTTCACTAACAGACCAGGTCACACACACAGTGGTACTGTAACAGACTGCCACACACACACTCTCACTCTCCTGTGGGTTTTGGGTTCCGTTCACTTGGGGCTTTTAACTTTACACGGTCAGTTCTGCCTTGCCCCTCCTTTTGTATGGAATTCTATCTGAGGGATTTCACCTCCTGCTTCAGTCTCGAGGCCTCCTGCACCTGACGTGATACACCCCAAGTCATCTATGTTTCTTATATTATTATTGATAATAATCATAATATTATTATGTAATACATTTATAAGAAATGGAAAAAGAGAGAGAGAGACTGGGCTTTACTTTGCCACCAGGGGTGCCTGGCCTCTGGAAGGCTTTGAACAGAGGCATGAGTTGCTCTGGCTTATGTTTTAAAAGAATCACCTGGGACTTCCTTGGTGGTCCATTGGCTAACACTCCGCACTCCCAATGCAGGGGACCCGGGTTCCATCCCTGGTCATGGAACTAGATTCCACACTCCACAGCTAAGAGTTTGCATGCTACAATGAACAATCCTGCATGCTGCAACTAAGACCTGGTGCAGCCAAATAAATAAATAAAATAAAACCTTTTTTAAAAAATAAAAGAATCACCTGGCTGCTGTGTTGGGAAGATTCTGTAGGGAGACAACACGGGGGTCTGGGAGAACGGGAGCTCACTGCAGGAACCCAAGCAAGAGCTGGTGATGGCCTGGGCCAGCATTGCTATGGGAGAGAGTGGAAGAAGTGGTCAGACTGAAGATATATTACGAATACAGTGAACACAGGATTTGCTGATGGATTAAACATGGGGTGTAAGAATTGAGGGTGGCTCCAACAGTTTGGATGGGGGTTGTTATTATCTGTTTATCTGAGCAACTAGAAAAAATGCTATTTTTTGAAATGGGGTAAGTTTAAGGAGAACCAGGTCTAGGAGGATGGTGAGGGGTGTGGTGATTAATTTTATATGTTAACCTGACTGGGCCCTGTCAGTTCAGTTCAGTTCAATTCAGTCGCTCAGTCATGTCTGACTCTTTGCAACCCCATGAATCGCAGCACTCCAGGCCTCCCTGTCCATCACCAACTCCTGGAGTTCACTCACACTCACGTCCATCGAGTCAGTGATGCCATCCAGCCATCTCATCCTCGGTCGTTCCCTTCTTCTCCTGCCCCCAATCCCTTCCAGCATCAGAGTCTTTTCCAATGAGTCAACTCTTTGTATGAGGTGGCCAAAGTACTGGAGTTTCAGCTTTAGCATCATTCCTTCCAAAGAAATCCCAGGGCTGATCTCCTTTAGAATGGACTGGTTGGATCTCCTTGCAGTCCAAGGGACTCTCAAGAGTCTTCTCCAACACCACAGTTCAAATGCATCAATTCTTTGGCGCTCAGCTTTCTTCCCAGTCCAACTTTCACATCCATACATGACTACTGGAAAAAGCATAGCCTTGACTAGACGGACCTTAGTCGGCAAAGTAATGTCTTTGCTTTTGAATATGCTATCTAGGTTGGTCATAACTTTTCTTCCAAGGAGTAAGCGTCTTTTAATTTCATGGATGCAGTCACCATATGCAGTGATTTTGGAGCCCAAATAAATAAAGTCTGGCACAGTTTCCACTGTTTCTCCATCTATTTCCCATGGAGTGATGGGACCAGATGCCATGATCTTCGTTTTCTGAATGTTGAGATTTAAGCCAACTTTTTCAATCTCCTCTTTCACTTTCATCAAGAGGCTTTTTAGTTCCTCTTCACTTTCTGCCATAAGGGTGGTGTCATCTGCATATCTGAGGTTATTGAGATTTCTCCTGGCAATCTTGATTCCAGCTTGTGTTTCTTTCAGTCCAGTGTTTCTCATGATGTACTCTGCATAGAAGTTAAATAAGCAGGGTGACAATATACAGCCTTGACGTACTCCTTTTCCTATTTGGAACCAGTCTGTTGTTCCATGTCCAGTTCTAACTGTTGCTTCCTGACCTGCATACAGGTTTCTCAAGAGGCAGGTCAGGTGGTTTCTCAAGAGGCAGGTCAGGTGGTCTCGTATTCCCATCTCTTTCAGAATTTTCCACAGTTTATTGTGATCCACACAGTCAAAGGCTTTGGCATAGTCAATAAAGCAGAAA
>SJYQ01004275.1:14821-25904 GCA_006410935.1 Redunca redunca
TATAGGAATGCAAGGGATTTCTGTGTGTTGATTTTATATTCTGCAACTTGACTATATTCATTGATTAGCTTGTGTAAATATCTGGTTCCCTCGTGGCTCAGAGTTTAAAGCGTCTGCCTGCATTGCAGGAGACCTGGGTTCGATCCCTTGGTTGGGAAGATCCCCTGGAGAAGGAAATGGTAACCCACTCCAGTATTCTTGCCTGGAGAATCCCATGGATGGAAGAGCCTGGTGGGCTACAGTCCATGGAGTCGCAAAGAGTCGGACAGGACTAAGTGACTTCACTTTCACTAACATTATTTTTAAACATTATAATTTATTTATTTTTAATTGAGGGAGAGTTTCTTTCAGTATTGTGTTGGTTTCTGCTATACATCAACATGAATCAGCCATAGGTCTGACCTATATATGTGTCTGTCTCTTCTGAACCTCCCTTCCACTTCTTACCCCATCCCACATCTCTAGGTTTGTCACAGAGCCCCAGTTTGAGCTCCCTGGATTATACAGCACATTCCCACTGGCTATCTGTTTTACGTATGGTAAGGTATGTGTTCCCGTTCTACTGTTTCCATTTGTTCCATGGTCTCCTTCCATGCCTTCTATCCACGAGTCTGCTCTCCGTGTTTTTGTCTCCATTGCTGCCTTTGTTATATGTTGAATACCGTTCCTCTGTTCTTTCAAATCCATGTTCTATCCTTTTAATATCATCTCTGCTCCAGGATGCTCAGCTATACTAACTGCATCAATAGGCACATTTGTTCTCTGCATACTTAGTATGTTTAGCCAGTGGTTTTGACTAGAAGGGAAGAGAGTAGGGTCAGAGTGTTTTGTTTTGTTTTTTTTTTTTTCCCAGCATCCTTTCTTGCAAAAATGTCATAGCTGGCTTCATCGCTGGACCTAAATCATAGATCTTGCTGGATGGCCCATTTCAAAGCTTCCCCTCCATTGCTAACAACCTCTTTCTTTTCATATTGATTCCTCCAGGTACAGAGGAGGTAACAGCTCTCAGAAGTTATTCAGTTCAGAATTTATTAGTTCAGATTTATCACACTAATCTGGAAATTCTGCAAGCCTTAGACATCCCTTTGTATTAATACCATTATTAAACCGTCACCAAATTAACCCGTTTGTGTGATCTTCCACTACCTGCCAGGTTCATAACTGATATTAGTATTAGAGCAGTCTCAGGAGATAAACATTCAAATATAATTGAATTTTTCACATATTTGAAGATTAGACACATAAACTCATCCTGGTGGGAAATGGCACAGTAGTAACATATAGCATCTTGGAGTGGTTTATCGTGTCTTTCTCCAGGCGATCTTCCTGACCCAGGGATCGAACCCATTTCTCTTATGTCTCCTGCACTGGACGGTGTGTTCTTTACCACTAGCACCACCTGAGAAGCCCCTGCAGTAGTATCAGACTTACTTAATGATCACCAGTGGCATCATGGAATGAAAGCTAGGTGGAAACAAAGCACTGAGAGATTGCTTCCTGTAGCAGAGAAGCATGCAGATGGAGATTATAAACATTATGGGGTGAGTTGACCTCTGCTACAGTTTAAACCTGAGTCTATCCTATTGATAAAACAGGTGGCAGCAAGCTTAAACTATATCTTTGATGAAGTCTCTCATTTCCTCTTGTCCTTGGGAAACTACATTTGAGGACAGTTGCTATGGCCACATTATAGCAGTGCAGAGTTACCTCCCCAAATAAACTTGTTTTGTATTTAAGGAAAGATAAGTATATGACCAGAAGGGAGTGAGGTTCTGAGGCATAGGATAGGGGCATTTGGGCAGAGAAGTAAAAATGTGAGAATTTTTCATCTCAAATCCTTAAGTCTCATTTCAAAAACCAATAATTTCTCCCTTTATCTAGGGAATAAGAACTTTCACAGAATTTTCTCGTTATTGACTGTACCTGGGAGGGTTGAACACATGCAGAAACAAGCCTCCCTTTCACCCAACCCCATCATCTACCCTTTCCTCTGTGTTTAGTGTGAAACTTCAAAACCCACCTAGCCCAGACAGTGAAATGCCAAATCTGACCTGCTAGGAATTTCAGGACATCATCAATCAGGGTTGGCAAGAGTCTGGAGAATATCTATAGGAATGGATTCTGAGAGCATGAGACCAAGGACAATGAAACTTTAAGTCTGTTACAGCTAACTGTACTGACACAGGAACACTAAGCAAGGATTTGGGATTTGAAATCAGAATATCAGACCAACCTCACATGATATTGAAGATGGATGACAGAAATATTGTAAATAACCTATTAGGTGTGATCTACTCCACTGCTGCCTAAACATCACCTTCCTCACCTCTCACCTGGCTTCTCAAATGGCTTCAAGAACATACACTTTTCCAAGGTATTCATTGGAAAGACTGATGCTGAAGCTGAAACTTCAATACTTTGGCCACCTGATGTAAAGAACTGACTCATTTGAAAAGACCCTGATGCTGGGAAAGATTGAAGGCAGGAGGAGAAGGGGATGACAGAGGATGAGGTGGTTGGATGGCATCACTAACTCAATGGATGTGAGTTTGAGTAAATTCTTGGAGTTGGTGATGACAGGGAGGCCAGGGATGCTGTGGTTCATGGGGACACAAAGAGTCAGACACAACTGAGCGACTGAATTGAACTGAACTGAAGAAACACATTGTTTAGGGAGTCATTAGCACCCTTGTAAAGCTCTCGGCAGGAGCTACCATCAGTATGCTATGGGTGATGGCAAGGGAAGCTGCCGTGGGATTGGACTCCAAAACATTAGAAGCCAGATTTCAGTGAATAACTGTCAATCTCACACTAGAAAGAATGACTTATGTGGATGTTTTTCTGTCAGTTTCTCTGAAGAGTTAGCTACTGATTGCTGAGGGTCAAGACACATGTATACATATATTTGTCTAGTTACAAAAATATTATATATATATAAACTACCTTAGAGGTGAAGGACCTGAATGCCTTGTCAGATGAAGGAACTAGCAAATAGAGTGGAAAACTGATGTGCCTAAGGTCACATAGGTAAAAGCACAACTTTGTCAAGAACCTGGTCTTCCTAATAGATACTAGGGTACCATGATAATCTGTTCATAGAAAAAGGACAAAAAGAAAGACAAAAGGGAGAAATGAAGCAGACAAAGCTCCAATAGCTATCACATTGAAAGGGAATATTAAACATTTTAATAATCCTTTAACTAATAACCCTTCCCCAAAGACCTTCCATTAAAGAAAAAAGAAGATAATTGTATTTTTGTCGGACTTTAGACGTCACAGTAAAATAGCATAAGAATTTTACCTTTTATTTACTTATTTTTAAAGAGAGTCAGTGTTTTCTGATACTTTATGAGAAGTTTTAAAGGGAAGGAAATAGTTTTGAGTACTCAGAGAAATAATGACAATTGGTCTTTTTTACCTTTACTCTGTCCTCTTTTCTTTCTTTTTTATTTTTTTTAATTTTTATTTTTACTTTATTTTACTTTACAATACTGTATTGGTTTTGCCATACATTGACATGAATCCACCACGGCTGTACACGAGTTCCCAATCCTGAATATCCCTCCCACCTCCCACCCCATATAATCTCTCTGGATCATCCCCACGCACCAGCCCCGAGCTGCAATAGCGGTCCTAAGATGGCAGAGGAATAGGATGGGGAGACCACTTTCTCCCCCACAAATTCATCAGAAGAACATTTAAACGCTGAGTAAATTCCACAAAACAATGTCTGAATGCCAGCAGAGGACATCAGACACCCAGAAAGCAGCCTATTGTCTTTGAAAATACGTAGGAAAAAATATAAAATATTAAAAAAAAAAACCCAAAAGAGACAAAAGAGATAGGGATGGAGCTCCATCCTGGGAAGGGAGTCTAAAAAAGAGAGAAGTTTCCAAACACCAGGAAACACTCTCACTACTGAGTCTGTGGCGAGCCTTGGAAGCAGAGAGGGCAACATAACAGGGAGGAAAAATAAATAAGTAATTAAAACCCACAGATTAGGAGCCCAACGGTAACTCCCTCAGTGGAGAAACAGCACAGATGCCTGCACCCACCACTAGCAAGCGGGGGCTGGGGAGGGAGGCACAGGCTGCATTGCTTAGAGTAAGGATCCGGTCTGAATGCCCCGAGGGTAATCAGAGCAAACTAACTTGGACTAGCAAACCAGATTGTGGGATAGCTACCACGCAAAAATCTCTAAACTAAGACACTGCCAGGACCACACACAGAACAAAGTACTGAACAGAATTAGGGGCTGCAGACCATCCCCCTCCAGTGACAGGCAGCCAGAGCTGGAAGGGGGCAATCACAGCCCCAGAGAGACATTATCTACCAAACTGCAAGCAGGCTTCTTTGCTAACTGAGACTTCTTGGGATTCTGGACAGTCATCATCTGCCTGAGAAGGTGTGCTGGTTGTACATCCAGAAAACTGAGCAGCATGGATGGGAGAGGTGATAAGTTGCAGTGACCATGCTCACCAAACACCTCATCACCTGAGCTGCTCAGACCTGGGAAGGACACAAAACACAAGCCCAATGGAGTCTGCACCTCTGAGGGCTACCTGAGTGCCTGAACCTTAGAGGCTTAGACCTGGGATGTGCATGCAGCCCAGGGCCGGCCTCTGACAGTTCCCAGCAGAGCAACCTAGAGCCTGATCTGTGTGGGCAGGGTGGGCACACGTGCTGTGAGGGAGGACACATGTGCTGTGAGCGAGGGCAGGCCCAGTGTGGCTGACACAGTGCAAGCACACGCCAGTGTTATTTGTTTGCAGCGTCCCTCCCTCCCCACAGCACAACTGAACAAGTGAGCCTAAAAAAAGTGTCCACTACCGCCCTCCTTGTGTCCGGGAGGAAATCAGACACTGAAGAGACCAGCAAACAGAAGAAGCTAAAACAGAGGGAACCGCCTTGGAAGTGACAGGTGCAATAGATTAAAACCCTGTAATTAGTACCTACTACCTAGGAAGTGGGCTATAGATCTTGAGAAATATAAACCAGACCAAGGAACTATCCAAAAATGAACTGACCCCACACTGCTCACAACAACACCAGAGAAAGTCCTAGATATATTTTTACTATTGTTACGATCATTCTTTTTTTTTTCTTTTTTTTAGCTTTTTAAAATTTTGAAGTCTTCTATTACTCTTTTAATTTTCATTTTTATAACCCTAGTATTACTTTTCAAAAAAAAGACCCTATTTTTAAAGCAAACTTCATCTATCTATCTATCTATATATATACACACACACACACGCATATATATACACACACATATATATTTATACATACACATATATATTTTAAAAATAATTTTTGTGACTTTTTTGTTNTTTTGTTGTTTTCTTTAATACGGTATATTTCAAGATCCAACCTCTACTCTAGATTTTTAATCTTTGCTTTTCGGTGTTTGTTATCAAATTTTTACCTTTAAAAACCCAATCTTCAGTACCGATTTTTTTCTTGGGAGCGAGATTATTGGCTTGACTGCTCTCTCCTCCTTTTCACTCTCCTTTTTCTCCACCAGGTCACCTCTTTCTCCTCCCTCCCCCTTCTCTTCTCTTCCCAACTCTGAATCTCTGTATGTTCCAGACAGTGGAGAACACTTAGGGAACAGATTACTGGCTGGATCTGTCTCTCTCCTTTTCATTCTCCCCTTTTATCCCCCTGGCCACCTCTGACTCCTTCCTCCTTCTTTTCTTCTCTGTATAACTCCATGAACATCTCTGAGCAGTCCAGACTGTGGAGCGCACATAAGGAAGTGATTACTGGCTAGCTTTCTCTCTCCTCTTTTGATCCCACCTCATCTCATTTGGATCACCTCTAACTCCCTCATCCCTCGTCTCCATGTAACTCTGTGAACCTCTCTGGGTGTCCCTCATTGTGGGGAAATGTTTCATCTTTAACCTAGAAGTTTTATCAAGAGTGTGGTATAAACGGAGAAGTCTTGAGACTACTGTAAAAATAAGACTGAAAACCAGAAGCAGGAGGCCTAAGTCCAAAGCCTGAGAACATCAGAGAACTCCTGACTCCAGGGAACATTAACCAATAGGAGCTCATCAAACGCTTCTATACCTAGACTGAAACCAAGCACCACCCAAGGGCCAACAAGTTCCAGAGCAAGATATACCACGCAAATTCTCCAGCAACACAGGAACACAGCCCTGAGCTTCAATATACAGGCTGCCCAAAGTTACTCCAAAACCATTGACATCTCATAACTCATTACTGGACACTTCATTGCACTCCATAAATAAGAAATCCAGCTCCACCCACCAGCACACCAACACAACCATGCCTAACCAAGAAACCTTGACAAGCCACTGACACAACCCCACCCACAGTGAGGAAACTCCACAATAAAGAGAACTCCACAAACTGACAGAATACAGAAAGTCCACCCCAAATGCAGCAATATAAACAAGATGAAGAGACAGAGGAATACCCACTAAGTAAAGGAACAGGAAAAATGCCCACGAAACCAAACAAAAGAGGAAGAGATAGGGAATATACTTGAGAAAGAATTCTGAATAATGATAGTGAAAATGATCCAAAATCTTGAAATAAAAACAGAATCACAGATAAATAGCCTGTAGACAAGGATTGAGAATATGCAAGGAAGGTTTATCAAGGACCTAGAAGAAATAAAAAAGAGTTGATATATAATGAATAATGCAATAAATAAGGTCAAAGACACTCTGGAGGCAACAAATAGTAGAAAAATGGAGGCAGAAGATAGGATTAGTGAAATAGAAGATAGAATGGTAGAAATAAATAAGCAGAGAGAAAAAAAGAAAAACAAATTAAAAGAAATAAAGACAATCTCAGAGACCTGCAGGACAATATGAAACACTCCAACAGTCGAATTATAGGAGTTCCAGAAGAAGAAGATGAAAAGAAAGACCATGAGAAAATCCTTGAGGAGATAATAGTTGAAAAGTTCCCTAAAATGGGGAAGGAAATAGTCACCCAAGTCCAAGAAACCCAGAGGGTTCCAAACAGGATAAACTCAAGGCAAAACATGCCAAGAAACATTAATCAAGTTAACAAAGATCAAACACAAAGAACAAATTTTAAAAGCAGCAAGGGAAAAACAACAAATAACACACAAGGGGATTCCCATAAGGATAACAGCTAATATTTCAATAGAAACTCTTCAGGCCAGAAGGAAATGGCAAGACATACTTAAAATGATGAAATAAAATAATCTACAGCCTAGATTAATGTACCCAGCAAGGATTTCATTCAAATGTAAAGGAGAAATCAAAGGCTTTACAGACAAGCAAAAGCTGAGAGGATACAGCACCACCAAGTCAGCTCTCCAACAAATGCTAAAGGATATTCTTTAGACAGGAAACACAAAAAGGGTGTATAAACTCGATCCCACAACAATAAGGTAAATGGCAATGGGATCATATTTATTAATACTTACCTTAAGCATAAATGGGTTGAATATCCCAACCAAAAGACAAAGACTGGCTGAAAGGATGCAAAAACAAGACCCATATATATGTTGTCTACAAGAGACCCACCTCAAAACAAGAGACACATACAGATTGAAAGCAAAAGGCTGGAAAAGATATTCCATGCAAGTAGAGACCAAAAGAAAGCAGGAGTGGCAATACTCATATCAGATAAAATAGACTTTAAAGCAAAGGCTGTGAAAAGAGACAAAGAAGGACACTACATAATGATCAAAAATCAATCCAAGAAGAGGAGATAACAATTATAAATGTATATGCACCCAACATAGGAGCACCGCAATATTTAAGACAAATGCTAACAAGTATGAAAGAGGAAATTAACAATAACACAATAATAGTGGGAGCCTTTAATACCCCACTCACACCTATGGTAGATCAACTGAACAGAAAATTAACAAGGAAACACAAACTTTAAATGATACAATAAACCAGGTAGACCTAATTGATGTCTATAGGACGTTTCACCCCAAAACAATGAATTTCACCTTTTTCTCAAGTGCACACGGAACCTTCTCAAGGATAGATCACATTCTGGGCCATAAATCTAGCCTTGGTAAATTCAAAAAAATTTAAATCACTCCAAGCGTCTTTTCTGACCACAATGCAGTAAGATTAAATGTCAATTACAGAAGAAAAATTATTAAAAATCCCAACATATGGAGGCTGAACCACACGCTGCTGAATAACGAACAAATCAGAGAAGAAATCAAAAAAGAAACTAAAATATGCATAGAAACAAATGACAATGAAAACACAACAACCCCAAACCTCTAGGACACTATAAAAACAGTGCTAAGGGGAAAGTTCGTAGCAATACAGGCATACCTCAAGAAATAAGAAAAAAGTCAAATAAATAACCTAACTCTACACCTAAAGCAACTAGTAAAGGAAGAAATGGAGATCCCCAGAGTTAGTAGAAAGAAAGAAAACAAAAATTAAGGCAGAAATAAATGCAAAAGAAACAAAAGAGACCATAGCAAAATTCAACAAAGCCAAAAGCTGGTTCTATCAAAGGATAAATAAAATTCACAAACCATTAGCCAGACTCATCAAGAAACAAAGGGAGAAAAATCAAATCAATATAATTAGAAATGAAAATGGAGAGATCACTACAGACAACACAGAAATACAAAGGATCATAAGAGACTACTATTAGCAATTATATGCCAAAAAATGAACAATGTGGAAGAAATGGACAAATTCTTAGAAAAGTACAACTTTCCAAAACTGAACCAGGAAGAAATGGAAAATCTTAACAGACCCATCACAAGCGTGGAATTTGAAACTGTAATCAGAAGTCTTCCAGCAAACAAAAGCCCGGGTCCAGACGGCTTCACAGCTGAATTCTACCAAAAATTTAGAGAAGAGCTAACACCTATCCTACTCAAACTCTTCCATAAAATTCCAGAGGAAGGTAAACTTCCAAACTCATTCTGTGAGACCACCATCATCCTAATACCGAAACCTGACAAAGATGTTACAAAAAAAGAAAACTACAGGCCAATATCACTGATGAACATAGATGCAAAAATCCTCAACAAAATTCTAGAAATCAGAATCCAACAGCACATTAAAAATATCATACACCATGACCAAGTGGGCTTTATCTCAGGGATGCAAGGATTCATCAACATCCACAAATTAATCAATATAATACACCACATTAACAAATTGAAAAACAAAAGCAATATCATTATCTCAATAGATGCAGAGAAGGCCTTTGACAAAATTCAACATCCATTTATGATAAAAACTCTCCAGAAAGTAGGACTAAAAGGAACATACCTCAACATAAAAAAGCTATATATGACAAATCCATAGTAAACATTATCCTCAATGGTGAAAAATTGAAGACATTTCCCCTAAAGTTAGGAACAAGACAAGGGTGCCCACTTTCACCACTACTGTTCAACATAATTTTGGAAGTTTTGGCCACAGCAATCAGAGCAGAAAAGAAATAAAAGAAAACCAATTTGGAAAAGAAGATGACATGATCCTCTACATAGAAAACCCAAAAGACTCCACCAGAAAATTACTAGAGCTAATGAATGAATATAGTAAAGTTGCAGGATATAAAATAAACACATAAAAAATCCTTTGCATCCATGTACACTAAATGAGAAAATAGAAAGAGAAATTAATGAAACAATCTCATTTACCATTGCAGCACAAAGAATAAAATACTTAGGAATATATCTACTGAAAGAAACTAAAGACCTATATATAGAAAATTATAAAACACTGGTGTAAGAAATCAAAGAGGACACTAATAGATGGAAATATATACCATGTTCGTGGATCAGAAGAATCAATATAGTGAAAATTAATATACTACCCAAAGCAATCTATAGATTCAATGCAATCCCTATCAAGCTACCAGCGGTATTTTTCACAGAGCTAGAACAAACAATTTCACAATTTGTATGGAAATACAAAAAACTTCGAATAGCCAAAGCAAGCTTGAGAAAGAAGAATGGAACTGGAGGAATCAACCTGCTTGACTTCAGGCTCTACCACAAAGCCACAATCATAAAGACAGTATGGTACTGGCACAAAGACAGAAATGTAGATCAACGGAACAAAATAGAAAGCCCAGAGAGAAATCCACACACCTATGGACATCTTATATTCGACAAAGGAGGCAAGAATATACAATGGAGTAAAGACAGTCTCTTTAACAAGTGGTTCTGGGAAAATTGGTCAAACACTTATAAAAGAATGAAACTAGAACACTCTCTAACACCATACACAAAAATAAACTCAAAATGGATTAAAGATCTAAACGCAAGACCAGAAACTATAAAACTCCTAGAGGAGAACATAGGCAAAACACTCTCCAACATAAATCAAAGCAGGATCCTCTATGACCCACCTCCCAGAATACTGGAAATAAAAGCAAAAATAAACAAATGAGATCTAATTAAAATTAAAATCTTCTACACAACAAAGGAAACTATAAGCAAGGTGAAAAGACAGCCTTCTGAATGGGAGAAAATAATAGCAAATGAAGCAACTGACAAACAACTAATCTCAAAAATATACAAGCAACTTATGCAGCTCAATTCCAGAAAAATAAATGACCCAATCAAAAAATGGGCCAAAGACCTAAATAGACATTTCTCCAAAGAAGACATACGGATGGCTAACAAACACATGAAAAGATGCTCAACATCACTCATTATCAGAGAAATGCAAATCAAAACCACAATGAGGTACCATTTCACACCAGTCAGAATGACTGTGATCCTAAAGTCTACAAGCAATAAGTGCTGGAGAGGGTGTGGAGAAAAGGGAACCCTTTTACATTGTTGGTGGGAATGCAAACTAGTACAGCCACTATGGAGAACTGTGTGAAGATTCCTTAAAAAACTGCAAATAGAACTGCCTTATGACCCAGCAATCCCATGGCTGGGCATACACACTGAGGAAACCAGAATAGAAAGAGACACATGTACCCCAGTGTTCATCGCAACACTGTTTATAATAGCCAGGAGATGGAAGCAACCTCGATGTCCATCAGCAGATAAATGGATAAGAAAGCTGTGGTACATATACACAATGGAGTATTACTCAGCCATTAAAAAGAATACATTTGAATCAGT
>SJYQ01004275.1:39847-53511 GCA_006410935.1 Redunca redunca
ACTTAAAAAAATTTTTTAAATCAACAAAGCAGAAAAGTTGATCATGGTGAACTAGAGAGATGAAGCAGAATTTATAAAAATTAATTAGCTCTGGCACTGAGCAAAATTAGAAGTAGCTTGCTTCTGCACTACCATATGCAGCTTTTATCATTGTTGTTCAGTCTCTCAGTCGTGTCTGACTCTGTGACCTCCCTGTCCTTCACCATCTCCTGGAGCTCACTCAAACTCATGTCCATTGAGTCGGTGATACCATCCAGCTAGCTCATCCTCTATGCTCCTATTCTCCTCCTGCCCTCAGTCTTTCCCAGCATCAAGGTCTTTTTCAGTGAGTCAGCTCTTTGCAACAGGTGGTCAAAGTATTGGAGATTCAGCTTCAGCATCAATACTTCCAATGAAAACAGGTTTATTTCCATTAGGATTGACTGCTTTCATCTCTTTGCTGTCCAAGGGACTCTCAGAATCTCCTCAAGCACCACAGTTCAAAAACACCAGTTCTTTGGTGCTCAGCTTTTTTATGGTTTAAATCTCACATCCATATATGAATACTGGAAAAACCATAGCTTTGACTATGTATATTTGCTGGCAAAGTGATGTCTCTGCTTTTTAATACTCTGTCTAGGTTTGTCATAGCTTTTCTTCCAAGAAGTGAGAGTCTTTTAATTTCATGGCTACAGTCACTGTCCACAAGGATTAATCAGATTGTATTTGGATAAACGCTTTAGACAAGTAAGCTACCAATAAAATTTCTTTTCATACATAATAGATCAATGGGAATCTGGGAAATTGGGATTTAAAACACCACCAAAACCATTCTGAAAAATTAATTTGACAAATATATTTTCTAATAATTTTTGTGTGTGTGGCTCATACTGCTTTAGATTGGATGCAGTCTAATTAAAAAAAATCATAGAGTCAATTTTTCAAATTTTCACTTGAAGAAAATATGAAAGTAATTTTCTTCAACAATTTCTCCACACTTAAACCTAGTCTATAGCATTCATGAGTTTCCTGCCTTGGCTCAATTCCTAAAAACTTAACACTTACCAAAAATAGTCTCACCATCTGAGACAGCCAGGGATTTTTAAAGAACTCTAGTTTATGCTGCTCCTGAATATATCTGATTGTCATTTAATGTTTACTGCTTTTAGTTCTACCCACAGAAACCCAAACATAGAACATATTTAATTTCTAATTTATTTATCTGCTGTCTAAACATTTTATATGATGGCCAAATATAATTACAAGAGATAAATTATATACCATTTTAAAATGTATCAATTTCCTTTTCTTGGATTTTTTGGGTTTTAATAATCTAGTTATTCCTAGAAAAAATGTGATCCCAAACCTCCAAGTCCAAGAGAGGATCCTGTTAGATCAGAACTGTTTTCATAACAATACTAAAATATCTTTTCCCCCTTTTGTGCCAATGGTGCAGAAACAAAGGTGGATAATACTGCTAACACCTAAGCGCAAATCAAGACAGTGGCACCAAACTTACCAGTAGTCATCGATTTGTTCATTGTCATACATTCTCTGTTAAAAAAAAATCCACTTTAAAAATCATCTTAATGAAGAAGTCAGATTCATTAGATTACCATATCTCAACTCTTGTGAATCTGTCTCTTTAATAATCTGTGTGATAAAGTAGGAAGCATGCATAAAAGACTTCAGAAGCACTTGACAACTGCTTGATTTGCGAGTGGAATTAGCCACTTTCTTGATTCAACACCATTCTTACTTGAAAGAAAAACTTATAGACAAAAGATGATTATTTTAAATTGGCTATTTGCCAGAAATTTTCTCAAAACAGATGAAGTGAAGCTGTTTAAAAACTGTGATGTTTGTTTTCAATAATAAAACTTTATCATATGAGAGAACACAGTGAATCAATATTTTCCCAATGATCAACGGTTGATGATGAAAAATTATACATGAGAAAAAGATTCACCAAAGTGAAAATAAATATTAATAAAACAATGTATGAAAATTTCACTGATATGTGATCAGATCTCACATTGTACCTAACTTTTAAGAAATTACACTTTATTAATTTTTCTTGTTCAGTCAAGTCCCATTCTTTGTGACTCCCTGTACTGCAGCCCACCAGACTCCTATTTCTTGGAATCAGTAAAATATTATATAGTTTCAAGATTGACAAGAAAAAATAAAACTCATGGCACTATTGACAAAATCTTCCTTGGGGTGGTATTTAGAAAAGAATATTCAGAACATATTCAATTTTATTGTCCTCAGAGTCACCTAATGCTACAAGTAGAACTGTGAAACAGCTCATAAATTCCTTTTCCTCTCATTCTAAAGAACAGTTTTCAATAAATGAGTATAAAGTCCACTCACCATAAACTATGCTAGAGAATAGTTAATTTGGAAAGTTTGGTATTAGCTATTCTAGAATGAATAAAATTGGCAGGTCTAAATAAAATAAGTACCCATTTGATATCCCTTTGATTCAGCTTTATTTGATAGTCTAAACATTATTTAACATTTCAAAGTGAAATTGAAAACTAACCATAAGCAGATATATATTCTTTTCCATGCTTCCTTGTGTCAAATCATTTTACCAGATTCTATTACATTTTCAACATCACCATGATCTGGAGATGAAAGGGATGAAATTTAAGTTCCATAAAAGTAACCAAGTTTAAAGACAATTTATTAGACACTAAAAATTTGTGATCTGTTTATGGAGACAATACTGAAATGCAGACACAGCCTGAAATAGAGAAATTGAGATTCTGTATAGAACTCCGGGAGATGGTGATGGACAGGGAGGCCTGGCGTGCTGCGATTCATGGGGTCGCAAAGAGTCGGACATGACTGAGCAACTGAACTGAACTGAAGTGAACTGATAGAGCTGAGAGTCACCACTTGCACCAACTAACAGTGTTCTCAGTCATGATTGACCCTTTGCGAATCCATGGACTGTTAAGCCCATGAGGCTCCTCTGCCTATGGAATTTTTCAGCAAGAATATTGGAGTGGGTTACCATTTCCTCCTCCAGGGGATCTTCCCAACCCAGGAATTGGGATGCAAGAGATGTCCTGCTGCACTGGCAGGCAGGTTCTTTACCACTAGCATCACCTGGGAAGCCCATTTGTACTACCAAAAGCAGGTTAAACAAAATAAGTTAAGTGAATATTCTTGTGGAACGCGATTCAACTCCATATTTACATATGAACACATAAAGTAATGAGGCTGTAGAAATAACATAGAGAATCCCCCTAGTTCTTTTAATTTGGTTACTTATTTATTTTATTTTTGGCTGCGCTATGTCTTTATTGGTGCACACAGGCTTTTCTCTGGTTGTAACGAGCAGAGGCTACTCTCTAGTTGTGGTACGCCAGATCTAGGGCACGCGGGCTTCACTAGTTGTGGCTTAAAGGCTGTAGAGCACAGACTCAGTAGTTGTGGTGCATGGGTTCATTTGCTCCCATGGCATGTGGGATCTTTCCTGATCAGGGATCGAATCATCGAATCTGTGTCTCCTGAATTGGCAGGTGAATTCTTTACCACTAAGCCATCAGGGAAGACCTCCGTTTAGTTCCTACATACTTTATATTGTGACAGCTATTAAATTTTAAATAGAAAAAAGAATGTAAGACATAGAAGGCAGCAAAGTCAATAAAGTTTGTATTCATTAACATTACCTCTGTAGAAAACTAAGATTCAGCATTATAGGGAAACTACAAGGAAACTACATAGAATGCACCTCAGAACTGACCCTTCTTTCCAAGAGGTAAGAAGAATGTCTTAACCATATACCCAATCTCCTTCCTTACTTGTTCAGGAATCACCCAGGGGGCTTTAAACACTCTGAATCTCAGGTTGCAGCAGTGCAATGCCAAGCAGCCTTCTGCAGCTATGGAGAAAACTGCAAGGCAGCAAGGCATGGAGGCTGCACTGTGTATATTTAATGTGGCACTCAGACCAGGTGAATGAACAGGATACCATAGCTGTGCTGAATTCAGGAGGGACAGTGAAATTTAGCATGATACATCCCAGCATAGATCATCAGTTACATCACTTGAATCTTCTTGTGTCCTATATTAAGTCTACTCTTACTGACTCTTCTAGGTGGTACTGTTTGCAACCTCTAAAAATAAGATTTGTTTACAATAAAGAAAACAAACTATAGTTTCTACTTGCTACTAATATATAGGTTATAATTGATATTCATCATCTTTTTCATCCATCCACCCACTCTAGAATTCCTTCACTCTTGGCCAGCACTTCAGCTGGTATAAAATTTTTATCTGGTGGGGTAACCATACCTTGGGATTCAGAGTCCTTGGTGCCTTTACTTTTTCAGGTTGGGTTTCAGAAGTTGTCCATGCACTATTGTCAAAAGCCATGAAGGTTTCGAGAGATACTCAGTGGAACTCTTCATTGTACCCTGATGGAGATGTCCCACCTGGTGACCAGGACCTCTAATCCAGGACAGCCAAGTGTTGCATGGCCACAAAGTTCAAATCTGCAAAGCAACTGAGAGTGATGATCACAGGACTAATCCTACTTCCACTCTACAAACCAGTTTTGGATTAATTTATTCTGACTGTTGGGCAAGTGTGCCATCTATGTTTCAGTTCAGTGTGTGTGTGTGTGTGTGCTCAGTTGTGTCTGACTTTTTGCAACCCCATAGACTGTGTCTGCTCCTCTATTTATGGGATTTCTCAGGCAAAAATACTGGAGTGGATTGCCACTTCCTACTACAGGGGATCTTCCCATCCCAGGGATCGAACTGCATCTCTTGCATCTCCTGCATTGGCAGGTGGATTCTTTACCACTGCACCACCTGGGAAACCCCATTTATACTGCTTCATGAAAAATAGTAACCCAACTCTGCAGGTTGTCATCCCCAGACTTGTCCTTGGATCCAAGGTAGTTTTATGAACAGAGAAGGCAATAGCAACCCACTCCAGTACTCTTGCCTGGAAAATCCCATGGATGGAGGAGCCTGGTAGGCTGCAGTCCATGGGGTCGCTAAGAGTCGACACTACTGAGCGACTTCACTTTCACTTTTCACTTTCATGCATTGGAGAAGGAAATGGCAACCCACTCCAGTGTTCTTGCCTGGAGAATCCCAGGGACGGGGGAGCCTGGTGGGCTGCCGTCTATGGGGTCGCACAGAGTCAGACATGACTGAAGCGACTTAGCAGCAGCAGCAGCAGTTTTATGAAGAATCCTTTGTCAGTAAGTCATATTTTCTGTAAAGAATCACATAGTTATTCTGGCCAAAGTAATGTAGGCAAGAAGGCAAATCTATATCCAGAGTAGATGAATATCCCAACAAGATAAAAAATTTGTCACCTCAACAGTGAAAGGGTTCAGAAATAATCGGTGGGGTTCCAATTACTGACTAGATCACTGAGAGACATTGCTATTATCTGAAACTTATCATTCCTCTGTCCTTTTATGCTTCAGGAATTCAGTAACTGCTAGATCAGCCTTAGGAAAAGGGAAGCCATGCTGTGATGTTTGTGCATACCTTCCATTTATGCTTCCATAGCTGGCCATAAAATACAACAGTAAAACTTTTCTTAACACCTAGAACTATCAAAGCAAAAATAAGACTGAAAGTCATAATATTCCTGCCAAATGTTATCTTTTAGTTAATTAAAATATATATGAACAAAAAAATCTTTATAAATAAAAGTCAATAAAATGGGATCTACTNTCCCATTATTGGAAGTATATCAAAGATATTGTCTATATTACATCACATGTCATTTTTCACTGCTTTCTTGAAAATACAAAATAAAATGATATTATAGAAATATAAAACTACTATCAAAAATAGACAGTGAAAATGCATACTGGAATTAGATGCATGAATACTAAATGAAGATGCAGACAAGTGTTCCTTTTATTGCATTAAAATCCTCTACTTTTTTTTAAAGAATTTATTATTTTAGAGCAAAAATTAACAGGAAAGTAGAGTGATTTTCCATATACTCCTGCCTCGACAGATGCATAACCTCCTCATTATCAACAGTAGAGTGTTACATTTTTAACTTACATTGACATATAATAATCACCCAAAGTCCACAGTTTATTTTAGGATTCACTCTTGGTTTTGTACATTTTGTGGGTTTGGACAAATGTATAGTGACATATCTCCATCATTATAATATCATGCAAAATGTTTTCACTTACCTAAAGATCCTCTGTGTTTAGTCCGTTCATCTTTATCCACTCTATTACCCTCCACTCCCCCTGGCAACCACTGATCTTTTTATTATCACCATAGTTCCCTGGTGGCTCAGAGGTTAAAGCGTCTGCCTCTAATACGGGAGACCTGGATTCGATCCCTGGGTCAGGAAGATCCCCTGGAGGAGGAAATGGCAACCCACTCCAGTATTCTTGCCTGGAGAATCCCATGGATGGAGGAGCCTGGTGGGCTACAGTCCATGGGGTCGCAAAGAGTTGGACAGGACTGAGCGACTTAACTAACTTTATCTTTTCCAGAACATCATATAATTGAAATCATACAGAGTGTAGCCTTTTCAGATTGATTTATTTGCCTTTAAGATTCCTCATTGTCTTTTCATGGCTTGATACTTTTAAAATCTTGGTCAGATTAATAAAACAACATATACCTTTTTCTGTTTACAAGCTCCAGTTAAACCATGGAGAAATATGGGTACCAAATTATAAATTTCTAAAGTCAGAACATGTATTGATCTAGTCCATCATTGCATATGCAGGAATTAGCAATGCCTGATCCAGGGGAAATTATTCATATACACACATATTGAATGGATATATCTAAATTGAAAATGTGATTGCCTCAGTTAACCATGCCTCACTCATACAACTCGAATCCAGTATGTGAACCAAGCAGAAGGAATCTGTAGTTTAAACACAGAAAGCTTTGGTTTATGGGAAACTTATGCATCCTTTATACTTTCACCAGCATGACAATATCCTTCGTCATGTGTTCAGCACACCCCGGGGCAAAGAGCTAGACATATTTTTCTAAAATCATTGCAGTAGTCTTGAAGAAGTGGCTCTTGCATTGCTAAAATTTGTTGTTCTTTACTCCTTATTTTGCCACGGGCACCAACCCAAGTGTAATAGAGCTAGCATTTTGACAAGATTTTCATATCTTCCTTGTCCAACTTCAAAGACCCAATAAAGTTACAACTATGTTATCTATAGCCTGTTGTAGTCAGTATACTTTTTGCTTGTGCTTTTTCCCATAAAGCATCTCATTTCTTTCTCATGACAGTCTTTACAGTTGGGCACAGAGGGTGATATCAGGCACAATTGCTAGTGAAATTAAAGCTGTGAGAGCTAAATTCACATGTACAAGTTTGTATATTTACCAAGTGGCATGGTATTCTTACTTCACGCACATAGTTCACTATGTGACAATTACATTTGTTTATTTCATCTTCATTTAAAAATGAAGAAAAAAATTTTATATGGAGAAACGTACCCTTGGATGAGAGTGGATGTTTAGGCAGGAGGAAAGGGAGCTATGCCATTTTAAAAGAACACTTAATCTAAGGCAAACTGTTTCTATTTCTACCACCAAGAGAAGCTTTGAAGTAAAGTAAATAAAAACAACATTTTACTTAGAGGAAGAAGGAAAAATATAGATTTTGGATTTCTTCATGGACAGAAGTTTGTAGCTCTTACAGTGGTGACAGCTCATCTTGGTAAAATGATACCTTTTGGCTAGGAAAGTATGCATCTCTTTCCATTACAAATTAGCATAAAAATGTTATATGTCTCCCAAATTTATGATTTTAAAAATTGAGGCAACAGAAATAGTAAGGAATTGTAGAAATAAAACTACATCAGAAGTCTGACTGTTAATGGGCTTAAATATATAATATCCAGTCACTAACAACTGTTTTTATGTGACTCAAAGCCAATTGCTTCACCTCCAGGAGTGTGAAATAAGTGACCTTGAGTAGATGACCCCTGGGGCTTCCTTGGTGGCTCACTGGTAAAGAATCTTCCTGCCTATATGGGAGATGTGGGTTTGATCCCTGGGTTGAGAAGATCCCCTGTAGAAGGGAAACAACACACTCCAGTATTCTTGCTTGGAGAATCCCATGGACAGAGGAGCCTGGCGGGCTACAGTCCATGGGTTCATAAAGAGTTGGATATGACTGAGCAACTAACACAAGCTTTCCACTAATTCTCACATTCAATGATTTTAAATCATGGAAAGTATTGGGTCACTGAGAAAACATAGTTTTAATATTCTTATTTATAGTTAAATGATGACCACAATAAAGTTAGTTATCACATCCACCACCTCACATAGTTACCTTTTTTGTGTGTTTGGTGAGAGCATAACTCTCAGTAAATTTCATGTATAAAATACAGTATTGTTAACTATAGTCACCATACATTACATCAGATCATGAAAATTTATTCACCTTATAACTGAAGGTTTGCATCCTTTGGTCAGCAACATTCCCATTTCCTCCTACTCTCAGCCCCTGGCAAACACTGTTCGGCTTGCTGTCACATTGAGTTCCACTTTTTTAGATTCCTATAAATGAGATCATATAGTATTTGTCTTACTTTGTCTGACTTATGCCATACAGCAAGCATAGTCTTCTCAAGGCAAATGGGAAAATTTCTTTCTTCTCTTTCCTATGGATAACTTATATAAAGAAGGTAGATAGATATCTATATTTTTATATATATGTGTGTATGCTGTCACTTCAGTCATGTCTGACTCTTTGTGACTCCATGGACCATAGCCTGCTAGGCTCTTCTGTCCATGGGATTCTCCAGCAAGAATACTGGAGTGGGTTGTCATACCCTCCTCCAGGGGATCCTCCTGACCCAAGGATCAAACTCATGTCTCTTACGTCTCCTGCATTGGCAGGCAGGTTCTTTACCACTAGCACCACCTGGGAAGTCCCATTTATATATATACACATACATACATACATACATATATATATACACACACACAAACACACACATATATATACATATACATATATACACACGTGTGTGTGTATGTGTGTATGTAAAACACCCATATTTTTTTTAATCCATTCATGTGTTGATGGACACTTATGTTGTTTCTGTATCTTAGCTATTGTGACTAATTCTGCAGTTGAACATTAGGACACAAATATCTCTTTGAGATATTTATTTTATTTCCTTCAGATATATACCCAGCAGTGCAATTAATAGATGATATACTAGTCATCTGTCTTTAAGTTTGTGGTCTCTTGGTTCTTTTGGAGTTCCACATGTGTTTTTACCATCTGTAGGATCACTGTCTAGTTTTTGACTATTACTGGTTCTTCTTCGGAGCTTTCTGATCTTAGAGCCTCGTTGACCACACTGCTGACTAAGCCCCAATTTTGATAATATAAGGAATATAAATAATAATGCAATATAGTCTCCTATTTACAAAGCAGAATTTTCTAATAAGATTTTACAGCACTATGTGAAAAAGGAAACATATGTCTTGCCAGGCATTGCCTTAATCCAATAATAAATAGCTTGAAAATATGCCTATTCCTGATATTGATTCATTAACCTATTTACAGACTATCTCAGAGTTCCAGTGATCATTAAATGAAACAGTACAAAAGGTAGAGATGTTTTCTTTTCTTTTTTTTTCTTTGTATTACTAATAGCTTATATTCCACTTAGCTTCCACTTAAGAATCCTTTAACCAGATTATGGAAAATATGTACTGCCTACCTGCAAGCATGACTCCCAGCTAGCAAAAATTATGATAAAATCTTACTGAACTAAAACTTTGGTTTAGTAAATATTCAGACCCTAAGCTTGATTGTCACTCAGAATCTTCTTTCCCTTCATTCACTCTTTCAGCTTCTCAAGGTCTTCTGGTCTCTGACCATCAGCCATGCATGCACTGTCATCTCTCTCTATGAAGCTGATATGCCAGCTAACAAAATTCTGATTCACCACAGCCAAGTGCTATCCAGGGGCACCCCTGAAAAATTGAATTGCTATGTAATTCCTTGTCTTAGAGCCATCAAATCATCACTTTGCTTTGACATGCCAGTCCAAACCTCAGTCTCCAAAATTTTAAAATCTATAACAGCCAAAGTGTGACATTGCAGGAAACACTACTAATCTAACATTGCAAAATAGATCTCATAGAACTGACACAGAAATGAATGCCAAGAATATAGTTTCTAGATTTAAACATGAACTATGAAAATTTAGGTTCAGAACTTTTTGATGTAATATAGAAATTGAGTATCAGAAGAGGTACTCTGTCTGTGTCTAGATCAGTGGTTCTGAATTCTTGGCTGCATGGAAGAATTACTCGCAAAGCATCTTTACAAAGTTGATGCCTGTATCTCTGCCCTTGGCCAACTGAAAGGGAATCATGAAGGGTGATATATATTCCTTGTAGTTTTAAAATATCTCCCCTCCTTTCTGAACTGAGAATGACAGATCTATAGTAGTAAGAATCACCTACTAAAATACTAAGATATAAAGAAATGAAAAATGAAAGTATACTGAACTGCCACTATACAAGCATGAACAATGGAGAAGGAAATGGTAACCCACCCATTTTCCCATTTTCCTGGGAACATCTCATGGACAGAAGAGCCTGGTGGGCTGAAGTCCATGGGGTTGCACAGAGTTGGACATGACTTAGTAACTAAATAACAACAGGTAGGGTACACTGTATCTTTAGCAATGCTCTTTCCTTGTGCCTGTGTGCTGAGTTGCTTCACTCATGCCAGACTCTGTGACTCCAAGGACTGTAGCCCCCAGGCTCCTCTGTCCATGGGGATTCTCCAGGCAAGAATACTGGAGTGTGTTACCATGCCCTCCTCCAGGAATTCCTGCTTATTCTTTCCTCATGGTGAAGGAGGTTGGATACCTGAGGACTTCCTTCTTCATAAGAAATGCTAGCAAATTATTTTCTCTCCCCTGACTTTATTCCCTGATTCTCTTAGTTTTACAAAGTCAAAGAAAATGGATTCTTTCTAATCTGAGTGACCTTCTAACCAGAGTTCATCCTCATTCCTAAACCTCATTACTAAAATTGCCACTCTAGAAAGGGGAAGAAAATCGGAGAGAACTAGGTAAGAGAACAAGAGAGAGAGAAAAAGGTAAGGATTAAAGTGAGATGGTAGAACTTATATACTTTCTTTTCCTCAAAAATTGTATCATGTGTTCTTCATTTGTGACAGGTCAACTCACATTAGGAGATTTGGGTAGAGTGTGAAGAGGTAGCCCAAAAGAATCACTCAGATGTAAATGCATTTACCTTTTCCCAATACTTTTTTTTCTGGATTGAGATAGTTATTTTTTAAGATTTATTTTTAATTGGAAGATAATTGCTTTATGATATTGTATTGGCATACAATACACCCTCTCTCTAGGCTGTCAGCAAGCACCAGGTTGAGCACCCTGCGTTTTACAGCAACTTCCTATTAGCCATCTATTTTATATAGGTAATATATACATTTAAATGCTACTCTCTCAACTAGTCCCACCCTCTCCTTATGCCACTGTGTCCAAAGTCTGTCTTCTATAGCTGTGTCTCTGTTCCTGCTCTTTAAATAAATTCATCAGTACCATTTTTATAGACTCCATGTGAGTGAGTGAGTGAAGTCGCTCAGTCGTGTACGACTCTTTGCGACCCCGTGGATGATAGCCTACCAGGCTCCTCTGTCCATGGGATTTTCCAGGCAATAGTACTGGAGTAGATTGCCATTTCCTTCTCCAGGGGATCTTCCTGACCCAGGGATCGAACCTGGGTCTCCCGCATTGTAGACAGACACTTTACCATCTGAGCCATCAGGGAAGTCCATTATATATTAATATATTAATATGCAATTTTTTTTCTCTTTCTGCTGTATAATAGGCTCTAGGTTCTTCCACCTCACTAAAACTGACTCAAACACATTCGTTTTTTATGACTGAGTGATATTCCATTGTATACATGTACCTCATCTTTATACATTCATGTGTCAATGGACATCTAGGTTGCTTCTATGTCCTATTGTATATTTATTGCTGCTATAAACAGTGGGGTACATGTGTATTTTTAAATTATGATTTTCTCAGGGTATATGCCTAGTAGTGGGATTTCTGGGTCCTATGGTAGTTTTATTCCTAGATTTTTTAAGGAATCTCTGTACTGTTCTCCATAGTGGCTGTATCAGTTTGCATTCTTACCAACAGCCCAAGAAGGCTCCCTTTTCTCCACATCCTCTCCAGCATTTATTGTTTGCAATTTTTTTGATGATGTCCATCCTGACCAGTGTGAGGTGATACCTCTTGTGGTTTTGATTTGCATTTCTCACATTTATAAGCTAAAAAAGTTCTTCATGAGGAAGAAGATTCAGTTCATTAATCTCTTGGTGACATTTCCCAGAACTATGATGACACATGCACCTACTCTCAAGTTCTAAGTCCCTTTGTCCCTCACTGTTGTTACATGACTGTGTCTTTCTTTAGTGAGAAGCCTAAAGCCATTCAGTTTGAGTTCCTCGTACTCTTGCTTCTTACCGTCAAGTTTCATTTAATCTTTTTACCTTTTCCTCCTCTTTTCCAGTCTTCATATATGTTTGATTCTAGTCCTTCCCTCATCTGCTAGAATCAAACAGCAGCAATTACTGAAATTTATTGAGTACTTACTATATGCCCAGCATTGTTTAAAATGCTTTCAGTGAAATAACTCATTGAATGTTGGCTCCTTTATGAGTAGGTACTAGTAATTCCATGTTGTAAATAAAGAAAGTGATGAGCAGAGTCATTTAATTGATGGCCCACATTTCCAAAGCTAGCAAGTAGAAGATTTAGAATTTGGTCATAGACCATCTGCCCTGGAATGTGGACACATAATCACTGCCCATGCCCCCATTGTTCCAAGGCCTCGTTTTTGGGCAGAATCGTCTGCAGATGTTGACACCCCTGTGTTGGGTTTGCTGCAGCTGACCATGTGGGTCATTTTAGAGACATGCATGATAACACACATAATCTGGGAGAATCAAATGAGAGTTGGATCTCAGTGAAGACCTGAACAGGGAGTATGTTCCAACAGCAGCACCCTCCTCGTACGTAGAGTTTCACATCTCTTCAGTGTTCTTTCTACATGTCTGCATCAAAGGAAAGCTTCTTGCTTCACTGTGTTTGCTAAAAATATTACTAACAAAAGGGTGGCTTATTTCCTATTGACTATTTTTCTCTAAAGACTCAAAAAAAATTGGTTATTGACCTTGCTACATTTTGCTTAAACAAAAAAAAATGATTAATAAACATTTAAAATTCAAGCAAATTTTATTTTTGGCCTACTGAGAAGTTTTGCTCTAAACGAGATATCAGAATTTTATTCATAATCAAATGATGCATTGAAATAGGTATTGCTTATTCTCTTGAAAATATGCTCTCACTAATAATATTCTGGTGAAATACTTGATATGGTAACATACCTAAGTGGCTTAACATGATTTAAAAACTACTTTGAGCATCATTAATTTCATTTTTCTTAATGTTTTCTGTTGTAGTAGGATATACATTTATTTACTGAATGACAGTCAGCAAAAGGATCATCCATTAAAGACAGCAGATTTGAAAAAAACAGATACGTAAAGAATAAGAAAATAATAAATAAAATAGAAGATATGTGATTAAATATATCTCAGAATCATTTCATAAGCACACACACT
>SJYQ01004275.1:68731-90129 GCA_006410935.1 Redunca redunca
GAATCATTAAGTCGGAACAGAAAAGGGTTTATCTTAGTTCTAGTGCTACTCAAATTGATACCGTAAAATCTGTTTAGCTAGTCTACTTTAATGAGCTCTTAATGATCTTTCTGCCTCCATTATTTTCTCTCTCCAATCAGTATGATGCAGTGCTGAGGCAATGGTAAGTATTTAATACACATCAAAAATCTTGTTAACTCAAAAACTTGCAGTTGTCCCAACTTGCCCTAGAAGTGAAAAAATAAACTCTATATTATTCAACAATCTGGTCCTAACCTAAATTTTTTAACCCTGTATACATTTTTGTCTATTTTTCATTTCTTGCCGATGATCTTTCTATTCCCTATTTCTAATTTTGCACTTTTTGTTTCTCTACAATTTCCTTTCCCTATTCCCATAGATGTAACCTATTTGTTAGAATCCCTGTCAAATGACACTGGTTTTTGTATTCTTACTATAGTTCCCTGGCCAGAATGTTGTTGTTCAGTTGCTAAATCATGTTCAACTCTTTGCAACCCCGCAGACTGCAACAAGCCAGGCTTCCCTGTCTTTCACTATCTTCTGGGATTTGCTCAAATTCACGTTCATTGAGTCAGTAATGCTATCTAAGCATCTCATCCTCTGCCATCCTCTTCTCCTTTGGCCTACCACCTTCCCCAGCATCAGGGTCTTTTCTAATAAGTCGACTCTTCACATCAGGTGGCCAAAGTAGTGGAGCTTCAGTTACACATCAATCCTTCCAATGAATATTCAGAGTTGATTTCCTTTAATATTGACTGCTTGGATCTCCTTGCAGTCCAAGGGACTCTCAAGAGTTCTCTTTAATATCACAGTTCAAAAGCATCAATCTTTTGGCACTCAGCCTTTATGGTCCAACTCTCACATCTATACATGACTACTGGAAAAACCATAGCTTTAATTATATGGATCTAGGTCAGCAAAGTGATGTCTTTGCTTTTTAATATACTCTCTAGGTTTGTCATAGATTTCCTGCAAGGAGCAAGCATCTTTTAATGTCATAGCTACAGTCACCCTCCTCAATGACTTTGGAATCCAAGAAAATAAACTCTATCACTGCTTCCACTTTTCCCTCTTCTATTTGCCATGAAGTGATGGGGGTGGATGCCATGATCTTAGTGTTATGAATGTTGAGTTTTAAATCAGCTTTTTCACTCTCCCCTTTCACCCTCATCAAGAGGCTCTTTAGTCCCTCTTCACTTTCTGCCATTACAGTGGTATCATCTGCATATCTAAGGTTGATATTTCTCCCAGCAGTCTTGACTTCAGCTTGTGGTTCATCCAGCCTGGCATTTTGCATGATGTACTCTACATATAAAAGTTAAACAGATGAGGTGACAGTATAGAGCCTTGTCATACTCCTTTCCCAATTTTGAACCAGTCACTTGTTCCATGTAAGTTTCTAATTGTTGCTTCTTAACCCACATACAGGTTTTTCAGGACACAGTTAAGGTGGTCTAGTATTCCCATCTCTTTAAGAACTTTCTACAGTTTGATGTGATACACACAGTCAAAGCTTTAGCTTTAGACTCTTATTAACAATGAGGGCTACTCCATTTTTTCTAAGGGATTCTTGCCGATAGTAGTAGATATAATGGTCATATGATTTAAATTCACCCATTCCTGATCATTTTAGTTCATTGATTCCTAAGGTGTTGATGTTCACTCTTGCCATCTACTGTTTGAGCACATCCAATTTACTTTGAACTGTGGTATTGGAGAAGACTCTTGAGAGTCCCTTGGACAGCAAGGAGACAAAACCACAGTCAATCCTAAAGGAAATCAGTCTTGAATATTCATTGGAAGGACTGATGCTGAAGCTGAAGCTCCAATACTTTGGCCATCTGATGTGAAGAACTGACTCATTGGAAAAGACCCTGATGCTGGGAAAGACTGAAGGCAGAAGAAGGGGATGACAGAGGATGAGATGGTTGGATGGCATCACCGACTCAGTAGCCATGAGTTTGAGCAAGTTCCTGGAGTTGGTGATGGACAGGGAGGCCTGGCGTGTTGTAATCCATGGATTACTCTTTGCAGAGTCAGACATGACTGAGTGACTAAACTGAACTGAACTGAACTGAATTTACCTTGATTCATGGACCTAACATTCCAGGTTCCTATGTAGTATTGTTCTCTATAGCATCAAGCTTCACTTTCACCACCAGACACATCCACATCTGAGCGTCATTTCTGCTTTGTCCAGCTACTTCAGCCCAGTCACTTCATTCTTTCTAGAGTGATTAGTAGTTGCTCTCTGCTCTTCCTCAGTGGCATGCTGGAGACCTTCAGTCCTAGGGGGTTCACCTTCTGATGTCATATCTTTTTGCCTTTTCATAGTGTTCCTTGGGCTCTTACAGCAAGAATACTGAAGAGGTTTGCCATTCCCTCCTCCAGTGGGCCACGTTTTGTCAGAATTCTTCACTATTACCCATCTGTCTTGGGTGGTTCTGCATGGCATGACTGAGTTATGCAGGCCCCTCTGACATGACAAGATTGTGGTCCTTGAAGGGGCTTGGCCAGAGTAAACTCTTGCTAATCTCAAGTATTATATTGTACCTGTTTTATCATCTATAGAGTTATACCTTACATCGAGAAAAAAGAAATAAGGGAATTCCCTGGTGGCCAAGTGGTTAGCACTTTCATTGCCATGGCCCAGGTTCAATCCCTGGACAAGGAACTAAGATCTCACAAACCACAAGGTATGGCCAAAAAAATAAAAGACAATACAGATAATGCCTATTGATCTCTCCATCTGCCACAGTGCCTTCTTATAAAAAGTGCTCAAAAATATTTTTAAATAAATCATAAAAATGAGAAGTAGGAGGAAACTATAGGGTAGACACACAATTGTTTTCTATCAGTGAAACACCTTTAACAAATTTAAAATTGTTTCACAGAGTCAGCATTCATTGTGTATGTATTTATTAACAAAAATGGCTTTCTACTTGCTGACTAAACTGTGTGTACTAAGTATAACCCATTAATAACATACTTTCTTCAATATACTTGCAACAATCATCCATGAGAACATAGCCCTAGCAATTTCTACTGCCATGTCTTATACCATGAACTCAGATGCAGGTTTGAAGTGTCATTTTGCTGATGGTAAAACAAATCAATCAAAATAATTTATGTATTTGGAGTTTAATATATCAACAATCCAACTGAAATTGAGCAAGATTATGAAACGTCCAGTTACTTGATAGTATATTATACCTCAAAAACTCAAAGAATCTGCTTCTAACAATTTATATATTTAAATTTTCTAAAGGAAATGGGAAAGATTTTTCCCTCAGTTTCTGTTCCTATAAAACTGCTGAAACAAAGAGAAAAAGGTGAACTTCAGCATTTTTTGGTTTGTCAGTTCTTGAAAATTGAAAATATTAGTATTAATATTATATGCTTAAGGAATCTCTTTGCATTATCTTGACATCAGGGTAAATTATTTATTCATGATAGGGTATCTGAGAGAGAGTGTGTGTCTAAATGTTTAAAGGATTGTTTTAAATGTTTGCCTTAAAATACAAAAATGTTTTTTACATGAATTTATAAATGAGAATAATATATTGTAAGCCAAACATGGTCCTAAAAATTTCTGTGATTATCATACTTAAACTTTGCAATTACTTGATGAACTAGGTATATATGCCCAAGTTACTCATTAGCATGGAGTACAGCTAAGCATTATACTGAGTAAATTTACTCCAGCCCACACATACTCAACCTTAATGAGGTTCAGTTCAGTTCGTTTCAGTCAGTCAGTCGTGTCCGACTCAAGAATTGCAGTACACCAGGCCTGCCTGTCCATCACCAATTTCTGGAGTTCACTCAAACTCATGTCAATAGAGTCAGTGATGCCATCCAGCCATCTCATCCTCTGTTGTCCACTTCTCCTGGCACTAATCCCTCCCAGCATCAGTCTTTTCCAATGAGTCAGCTCTTTGCATGAGGTGGCCAAAGTACTGGAGTTTCAGCTTTAGCAAGTCTTCTCCAACACCACAGTTCAAAAGCATCAATTCTTTGGCACTCAGCTTTCTTCACAGTCCAACTCTCACATCCATACATGACTACTGGAAAAACCATAGCCTGGACTAGATGGACCTTTGTTGGCAAAGTAATGTCTCTGCTTTTGAATATGCTATCTAGGTGGTCATAACTTTCCTTCCAAGGAGTAAGTGTCTTTTAATTTCCTGACTGCAGTCACCATCTGCAGTGATTTTGAAGCCCAGAAAAATAGTCTGACACTGTTTCCACTGTTTCCCCATCTATTTCCCATGAAGTGATGGGACCGGATGCCATGATCTTCGTTTTCTGAATGTTGAGCTTTAAGCCAACTTTTTCACTCTCCACTTTCACTTTCATCAAGAGGCTTTTTAGCTCCTCTTCACTTTCTGCCATAAGGGTGGTGTCATCTGCATATCTGAGGTTATTGATATTTCTCCCGGCAATCTTGATTCCAGCTTGTTCTTCCTCCAACCCAGCGTTTCTCATGCTGTACTCTGCAGAGAAGTTAAAGAAGCAGGGTGACAATATACAGCCTTGATGTACTCCTTTTCCTATTTGGAACCCGTCTGTTGTTCCATGTCCAGTTCTAACTGTTGCTTCCTGACCTGCATATAGGTTTCTCAAGAGGCAGGTCAGGTGGTCTGGTATTCCCATCTCTTTCAGAATTTTCCACCGTTTATTGTGATCCACACAAAGGCTTTGGCATAGTCAATAAAGCAGAAATAGATGTCTTTCTGGAACTCTCTTGATTTTTCAATGATCCAGCAGATGTTGGTAATATGACCTCTGGTTCCTCTGCCTTTTTGAAAATCAGCTTGAACATCAGGAAGTTCACTGTTCACATATTGCTGAAGCCTGGCTTGGAGAATTTTAAGCATTACTTTCCTAGAGTGTGAGATGAGTGCAATTGTGTGGTAGTTTGAGTATTCTTTGGCATTGCCTTTTTTTGGGATTGGAACGAAAACTGACCTTTTCCAGTCCTGTGGCCACTGCTGAGTTTTCCAAATTTGCTGGCATATTGAGTGCACCAGTTTCACAGCATCATCTTTCAGGATTTGAAATAGCTCAACTGGAACTCCATCACCTCCACTAACTTTGTTCGTAGAGATGCTTTCTAAGTCCCACTTGACTTCACTTTCCAGGATGTCTGGCTCTAGGTGAGTGATCACACCATTGTGATTATCTGGGTCGTGGAGATCTTTTTTGTTCAGTTATTCTGTGTATTCTTTGCACCTCTTCTTAATATTTTCTGCTTCTGTTAGGTCCATATGATTTCTGTCCTTTATTGAGGCTATGTTTGCATGAAATGTTCCTTTGGTATCTCTAATTTTCTTGAAGTGATCTCTAGTCTTTCCCATTCTGTTGTTTTCCTCTATTTCTTTGCATTGATCACTGAGGAAGGCTTTCTTATCTCTTCTTGCTATTCTTTGGAACTCTGCTTTCAGATGCTTACATCTTTCCTTTTCTCCTTTGCTTTTCTCTTTTCTTCTTTTCACAGCTCTTTGTAAGGCCTCCCCAGACAGCCATTTTGCTTTTTTACATTTCTTTTCCATGGGGATGGTCTTGATCCCTGTCTCCTGTACAATGTACCAACCTCCATCCATAGTTCATCAGGCATCCTATCTATCAGATCTAGGCCCTTACATCTATTTCTCACTTCCCCTGTATAATCATAAGGGATTTCATTTAGGTCATACTTGAATGGTCTAGTGGTTTTCCCTACTTTCTTCAATTTAAATCTGAATTGGTGATAAGGAGTTGATGATCTGAACTACAGTCAGCTCCTGGTCTTGTTTTTGCTGACTGTATAGAGCTTTTCCTTCTTTGGCTGCTAAGAATATAATCAGTCTGATTTCACTGTTGCCTGTCTGGTGATGTCCATGTGTAGAGTCTTCTCTTGTGTTTTGGAAGAGGGTGTTTGCTATGACCAGTTCATCCTCTTGGCAATACCCTATTAGCCTTTGCCCTACTTCATTCCATATTCCAAGGCCAAATTTGCCTGTTACTCCAGGTATTTCTTGACTTCCTACTTTTGCATTCCAGTCCCCTATAATGAAAATGACATCTTTGGGGGGTGTTAGTTCTAAAAGGTCTTGTAGGTCTTCATAGAACCGTTCAACTTCAGCTTCTTCAGTATTACTGGTTGGGACATAGACTTGGATTACTGTGATATTGAATGGTTTGCCTTGGAAACGAACAGAGATCATTCTGTCATTTTTGAGATTGCAACCAAGTACTGCATTTCGGACTGTTTTGTTGACCATGATGGCTACTCCATTTCTTCTGAGGGATTCCTGCCCACAGTAGTAGACATAATGGTCATCTGAGTTAAATTCACCCATTCCAGTCCATTTTAGTTCACTGATTTCTAGAATGTCGATGTTCACTCTTGCCATCTCCTATTTGACCACTTCCAATTTGCCTTGATTCATGAACCTGACATTCCAGGTTCCTATGCAATATTGCTCTTTACAGCATCGGGCCTTGTTTCTATCACCAGTCACATCCACAACTGGGTATTGTTTTTGCTTTGGCTTCATCCCTTCATTCTTTCTGGAGTTATTTCTCCACTGATCTCCAGTAGCATATTGGGCACCTACTGACCTGGGGAGTTCCTCTTTCAATATCCTATCATTTTGCCTTTTCATACTGTTCATGGGGTTCTCAAGGCAAGAATACTGAAGTGGTTTACCATTGCTTTCTCCAGTGGCCCACATTCTGTCAGACCTCTCCATCTGTCACCCTGTCTTAGGTGGCCCCACAGGACATGGCTTGGTTTCATTGAATTAGGCAAGGCTGTGGTCCGTGTGATTAGATTGACTAGTTTTCTGTGATTATGGTTTCAGTGTGTCTGCCCTCTGATGCCCTCCTGCAACACTTACCATCTTACTTGGGTTTCTCTTACCTTGGACGTGGGGTATCTCTTCATGGCTGCTCCAGCAAAGTGCAGCCGCTGCTCCTCACCTTGAATGAGGTGTATCTCCTCACAGCCACCCCTCCTGACCTTGAACATGGAGTGGCTCCTCTTGGCCCTCCTGCGCCCACACAGCCTCTTAATGAAGTACTGTCTTCAAAAAAAAAGAGAAATTATTGGAATATAGTTGATTTACATTTTTGTGTTAGCTTCCAGCATACAGTACAGTAATTCAGTTATACATATATACAAATATATATTCTTTTTTACATTCTGTTCCATTATAAGTTATTACAAGATAATGAGTATAGTTCTCTGTGCTATGCAGTGGGTCACTGATGGTTATCTGTTTTATACATAGCAGTGTGTATATTTTAACCTCAAACCCTAATTTATTCCTCTTTCTCCCTCCCCTTTGGTAACCATAGGTTTGTTTTCTGTGTCAGTGAGTCTAATTCTGTTTTGTAAATAAGTCATTTGTATCTTTTTTGTTGTTGTTCCATATATAAGCAATATCATATGATATTTATCTTTGACTGTCTTACTTCATTTAACATGTAATCTCTAGTCAATCCAGGTCAATCTCTAGGTCAATCCAGGTTGCTACAAATGGCATTATTTCATTCCTTTTTATGGCTGAGTAATATTCCATTACACACACACACACACACATATACATATACACATACCTATACATACACTTTCTTTACCCATTCATCTGTTGATGGACACTTAGGTTGCTTTCATGCCCTAGCTTTTGTAAACAGTGCTGTTATGGGGTAAATGTACATTTTTAAATTATATTTTTCTCTGGGTATATTACCATGAGTGGGATTGTTTGATCATATGGTAATTAGTTTTAGTTTCTTAAGGAACCTCCATACTGTTCTCCATAATGGCTGCACCAATTTACATTTCCACCAACAGTGTAGGCGAGAATACCCCCTTTTGAAGAACTAAATTATTTAAGGAAAATATGGTCTGTAGTCATGGTTGGATGATCTAAACAATCGATGTACTATAAATTAATCAATGCTACTTTGCTGTATGTTTAAATACATGAACATTATGTAAAGGAGCATACTTGTGTATCTCAGTAATAAATGGGGTTGATACTTAAAAGAAAAATTGATGTGCTTTACACTATGTAAATAAATCAATCACAGATTTTCTTGAGCGAGAAAAAAAATATTTTTGAATGTGAAGCAAATCATTGTTGACATTTTATCTTGCTCATTTATATCAGTAACACTTGAACAGAAATATTCATACAATCTTTATGGGAATGAAAATGTACAGTAAGGAGAAGATTAATTAAACGCTCTAAATATTATACATATTTAGAGTGCTGCCTCAGAACAACTTAATGTTCATAATATTGACTTATATGTGGTATCAAAAAAGAATTTAAACCAAGGCCAAGGTGAGATTTAAAGAGCATCTACCTTAGCCCTTCAGTCCCACCTCTGAGAATGACCTCACATATAGGGACTAAACAGAACTACCACTGTTTTCATATTGTTCACCTCTCACCTGGACTATTTTAATAGTCTCCTAATTCTTCTTCTCAACTTTACTGTTTTCCCTTATAATATATTCTTGCCTAGTATTCAGAGTGGTATTTTAAAATGTAACTCAAGTCATATAATTCTATCTCTGCTTCAAATCCTTTATTGGCAATTTTGCTCATGACTATAAAAAAATAGTTGACCTTGGACTAACCTTTCTACTGAAAACAAAACTAGAATATTCCCAAGAAAAAGTCATTGTTTTGTGGTGAGTCCTACAGTTGCCATAACTTTCTTTTCTTTTTTTACTTAAGATCATTTGCTCTTTATATTCATGAGGCATAACAACCAATGAGAAAGCAACAGCCAAAAGCTGTGGCAGCCTCCTTGGCCTGTAGATACAACAATTTGATTTTAGAGCCAGCAAGGAAGTAAGAATAATGGGCCAATATCTCAGACAATAGAGAACTGCATAAAAGTGTGTCCAACATTCTATGTGCTATTTCTGATTTCTGATTCCTAAGCTGTGCATGCAGGTGATGAGAGACTTTTATATTTGTTAAAGAAATTTAATCTATTACTAGAAAAAAATAAATCCTGTAAACTCTGGACCCAGCTGGCTTCACTATTGAAGTAATTTTCATTGTGCTGCCCTTTCCGTTTCCCAAGATGTAGTGTTGTCACTGAGAAATGCCTGAATGGCTAGGGATATTATTCTGCATAACTCTTATGGTGATGTGGCTGTATGCCTGTGAATTCTAACCTGTGGAATGGGAGCAACACTTATTGCCTTTACTTCCTAGTTCAGTGCATATTGACCTCGCACCCAACCCATTCATTATTGAGATAAATAAGTATTTGCCTTCATACAGTGTTTGTGTAATTAAAGACACATCCTGTCCATAGATTTTATACTAGAAAAGATTAATTATTTGTTCCTTTCGTCTTGGGAAACCTCTCAAGTAATATCAGAGATGGATTTCAGTATATTCTGAAGGAATTGGAATAGAGATTGAAATGGTGGTAATCAATGTTTCTGAAAGAGCAGCAGGCTGGGAAGGAAAAAGACATTTTCAGAACTTGGAGATATAGGAACTTCCCTTGTGTTCTTCCCTGTATATCCTTCCAGTAGTTAAGAATATGCCTCCAAATGCAAGAGACATAGGTTCAAGCCCTGGTCAGGGAACTAAGATCCCACATGCCTTGGGGTAACTAAGCCTGTGTGCCACAACTACTGAGCTCATGCACCACAACAAAAGATCCTGGGTACTGAAATGAGGAACCAACACAGACAAAAATAAAATAAAACAATACATGAATAAAAGTTGTTTTTTTTTTTTAAGTAGGAGATATAAGTAGGGAGATAGATGTGAAAATAAGTAAGGAGGGAGATAGATGTGAAAATACAGAGAAAAATACACAGAAAATCAGGAGTAAGGAGAAAGGACATCAACTTTGTATTAATAGCAAAGTAGAAGGCAAAGCAATTTGTTAAAGCCAGGAGTAGGTTATAAGGCTGAGACTGAGAATCCTGGTGAAGATTTGGGACAAATGATGCAGTAAGTAAGTGAGAATATTAGAGATAAATTAAGGGAGTAATAAATAATGATGAAATCAAATGAAGCTAATAGGCACATCTGCTAAAACAAAAGAAAAATGATGAATCAGGAAAATGGAAAGGAAAGAAACCCGCAACATCAATTCAATATCAGTGAGAGACAGAGCTGGTAAGAGGAAATTTCAAAGTTTATGGAACACAGCATCTGGTCTTTGGAAGAGAAAGAGAAGGTAAAATTTTAAAATCCATCAACAGAAAAGATCACAGGACTTACATATATTGGGTAAAGGGCAAGTTCAAGTCAAAATATGTGAATAAGAATAAATTATCATGTTGTAAATTTCAAACAAAATGCACTGGGAAATAATTAACATGAATGAGCTTGAATAGAAGTTTCTCAAAGAAGATGAAGTTCAAGCATAGTTTTGGAAAAAGGAGAGGGGTGGGCAAAATGAAAATACTAGACTGGCAGAGGAATAGTGGAAACTCTAAAATCAGAGGGAGTTGTTAGAGTTCTTTAGCGAGTGTTGTTTTTAAGCTTTCCTGAGGATGTCTGTTAGCAAATCTGTGCCAGGTGTAAGACTAGCTATGACTGAAGAGGAAAAGAGGAGGTAAATATCTCCACTTGAGTCCCAAGGGTGGTAGAGTTAGTGCCCTTATCTACAGGAATGGAAAAGAAAAAATGTATCTGTGTTAGAACTAAATCACTCCAGTTCAGTTCAGTCACTTAATCATTACTGAGACTCTTTGCAACCCTATGGACTTCAGCATGCCAGGCTTCCCTGTCCATCACCAACTCCAGGAGCTTGTTCAAACTCATGTCCATCGAGTTGGTGATGCCATCCAACCATCTCATCCTCTATTGTCCCCTTCTCCTCCTGCCTTCAATCTTTCCCAGCATCAGGGTCTTTTCAAATGAGTCAGTTCTTTGCATCAGATGGCCTTAGTATTGGAGTTCCAGCTTCAGCATCAGTCCTTCCAATGAATATTCAAGACTGATTTCCTTTAGGATTGACTGGTTTGATCTCCTCGAAGTCCAAGGGAATCTCAAGAATCTTCTCCAACCCCATAGTTCAAAAGCACCCATTCTTTGGTGCTCAGCCTTCTTTATGGTCCAACTCTCACATCCATACATGACTACTGGAAAAACCATAGCTTTGAATAGACAGACCTTTGTCGGCAAACTAATGTCTCTGCTTTTTAACATGCTGTCCAGGTTGGTCATAGCTTTTCTTCCAAGGAGCAAGCATCTTTTAATTTCATGGCTGCAGTCATCATCTGCAGTGATTTTGGAGCCTAGAAAAGAAAATCTTTCACTGTTTGCATTGTTTTTCCATCTCTGCCATGGAGTAATGGGACCAGATGCCATGATCTTAGGTTTTTTTTTTTTAATTAAAGGATAATTGCTTTACAGAATTTTGTGGTTTTCTGTCATGCATCAATAAGAATCAACCATAGGTACACTCATGTCCCCTCCCTCCAAGACCTCTCTCCCATCTCCCTCTCTACCCCACTCTTCAGACTGTCACAGAGCCCCTGTTTGAGTTCCCTTGTCATACAGCAAATTCCCAATGGCCATCTGTTTTACACATGGTATTGTAAATTTCTATGTTACTCTCTCCATACATCTCCCCTTCTCCCTCCTCTCCTCTCACCTTGACCATAACTCTATGTCTATTTCTCCACTGCTGCCCTGAAAATAACTTCATAAATTCATCAGTGCCATCTCTTCAGATTACATATATATATATGTATTTCTCTTTCTGACTTACTTTACTCTGTATAATGGACTCTAGTTTCATCCACCTCATTAGAACAGGTTCAAATGTATTCCTTTTCATGGCTGAGTAGTTTTCCATTGTATATATGTACCACAGCTTCTTTATCCATTCACCTGTCGACACACATCTAGGTTGCTTCCATGTTCTATCTATTGTAAGTAGTGCTGCAGTGAACACTGGAGTACATGTGTCTCTTTCGGTTTTGATTTCCTCAGGGTATATGCCTAGGAGTGGGATTGCTGGGTCCTATGGTGGTTTTATTCTTAGCTTTTTAAGGAATCTCCATACCATCTTCTGTATCAGTTTAATTTCCCACCAGCAATGCAAGAGTGTTCCCTTTTCTCCACACCCTCTTCAGCATTTATTGTTTGTAGACTTTTTGGTGATGGCCATTCTAACTGGTGTGAGGTGATATCTCATTGTAGTTTTGATTTGCATTTCTCTAGTAATTAGTGAGTACATCAAGGCTGCATATTATCAACCTGCTTATTTAACTTCTATGCGTGCTGTGATTCATGGGGTCGCAAAGAGTTGGACACGACTGAGCGACTGAAATGAACTGATGCATAGTACATCATGAGAAACGCTGGGCTGGAAGAAGCACAAGCTGGAATCAAGATTGCCGGGAGAAATATCAATCACCTCAGATATGCCGATGACACCACCCTTATGGCAGAAAGTGAAGAGGAACTGAAAGCCTCTTGATGAAAGTGAAAGAGGAGAGTGAAAAAGTTGGCTTAAAGCTCAACATTCAGGAAACGAAGATCATAGCATCTAGTCCCATCACTTCATGGGAAATAGATGGGGAAACAGTGGAAACAGTGTCAGACTTTATTTTGGGGGCTCCAAAATCACTGCAGATGGTGATTGCAGCCATGAAATTAAAAGATGTTTACTCCTTGGAAGGAAAGTTATGACCAATCTAGATAGCATATTCAAAAGAAGAGACATTACTTTGCCAACAAATGTCCATCTAGGCAAGGCTATTGTTTTTCCAGTGGTCATGTATGAATGGGAAAGTTGGACTGTGAAGAAAGCTGAGCACTGAAGAATTGATGCTTTTGAACTCTGGTATTGGAGAAGACTCTTGAGAGTCCTTTGGACTGAAAGGAGATCCAACCAGTCCATTCTAAAGGAGATCACCCCTGGGTGTTCATTGGAAGGAATGATGCTGAAGCTGAGGCTCCATTACTTTGGCCACCTCATGAGAAGAGTTGACTCATTGGAAAAGACTCTGATGCTGGGAGGGATTGGGGGCAAGAGAAGGGGACGACAGAGGATGAGATGGCTGGATGGCATCACTGACTCAATGGATGTGAGTTTGAGTAAACTCCGGGAGTTGGTGATGGACAGAGAGGCCTGGCGTGCTGCAGTTTGTGGGGTCGCAATGAATCGGACAGGACTGAGCGACTGAACTAAACTGAACTGAACTGAATAATGAGTGATATTGAGCATCTTTTCATCTACTTGTTAGCCATCTGTCTGTCTTCTTTGGAGAAATGTCTCTTCAGGTCCCTTTCCCACTTTTTGATTGGGTTGTTTGCTTTTCTGATATTGAGTTGTTTAAGCCGCCTGTATATTTTGGAAATTAATTATTTATAAGTTGTTTCCTTTGCTAGTATTTTCTCCTATTTTTAGAGTTGTCTTTTCACCTTGTATGTACTTTCCTTTGCTGTGCAAAAGCTTTTAAGTTCAATTAGGTCCCACTTATTTATTTTTGTTTTTATTTCCATTATTCTAGGAGGTGGGTCATAGAAGATCTTGCTTTGATTTATGTCATCAAGTGTTCTGCCTATGTTCTCCTATAAGAGTTTAATAGTTTCTGGTCTTTTATTTTGGTCTTTAATCCATTTTGAGTTTATCTTTGTGTATGGAATTAGGTAGTGATCTAATTTCACTCTTTTGCACATAGCTGTTCAGTTTTCCCAGCACGACTTATTGAAGAGACTGTCTTCGCTCCATTGTATATTCTTGCCTCCTTTGTGAAAAATAAGGTACCCATAGGTGTGGAGGTTTATCTCTGGGTTCTCTTTCTTGTCCCATTGGTCTATATTTCTGTTTTTGTGCCAGTACCATGCTCTCTTGATGATGGTAGCTGTGTAGTATTGTCTAAAGTCAGGAAGCATGGTTACTCCAGCTCCATTCTTCTTTCTCATGACTCCTTTGGCTATTCGGGGTCATTTGTGTTTCCATATAAACTGTGAAATTGTTTGTTCTAGTTCTGTTTAAAGTGCCATTGGTAATTTGATAGAGATCTTATTGAATCTGTAGATTGCATTTGGTAGTGTAGTCATTTTCACAATATTGATTCTTCCTACCCAGGAACATGGAATATCTCTCCATGTTTATGCTGTTTATGTTCATCTCCATGTTTATTTTGTCTTTGATTTCTTTTCATCAGTGTCTTATAGTTTTCTGTATGCTGGTCTTTTGTTTCCTTAGGTAGGTTTATCCCTAGATATTTTATTCTTTTTGTTGCAATGGTGAATAGTATTGATTTCTTAATTTCTCTTTCTGATTTTTCATTGTTAGTCTATAGGAGTGCAAGCGATTTCTGTGTATGGACCTTGTGACTTTGTTGAATTGGCTGATTAGCTCTAGTAATTTTCTGATAGCTTCTTTTGGGTTTTCTATGTATAGTATCATGTCATCGGCAAACAATAAGAGTTTTATTTCTTTTCTGGATTCCATTTATTTCTTTTTCTTCTCTAATTACTTTAGCTAGGACTTCCAGAACTATGTTGAATAATAGTGGTGAGAGTGGACCCCCTTGTCTTGTTCCTGATCTTAGAGAGAAAGCTTTTAGTTTTTCACCATTGAGAATAATGTTTGTATGGGGTTCTCATATATGGCTTTTACTATTTTGAGGTAGGTTCCTTCTATGCACATTTTTTGAAGTGTTTTTTTTTTATCATAAATGGATGCTGGATCTTGTTGAAGGCCTTTTCTGCATCTAATGAGATGATCATATGGGTTTTATCTTTCAATTGTTGATATGGTGTATCACGTTGGTTGATTTGTGTAAGCTGAAGAATCCTTGCATCCCTGGAATAAACCCAACTTGATCATAGTGTATGAACTTTTAAATTGTTCTTGGATTCCATTTGCTAGAATTTTGTTGAGGATTTTTGCTTCTATTTCCATCAGTGATATTGGCCTATAATTTTCCTTTTTCATATTCTCTTTTCCTGGTTTTTGTATCAGGGTGATTGTGGCCTCATAGAATAATTTTGGAAGTGTTCCTTCCTCTGCAATTTTTGGAAAGAGTTTCAGAAAAATTGGGATTATCTAGTCTCTAAATATTTGATAGAATTCCCCTGTGAAGCCATCTGGCCCTGGGCTTTTGTTTTTGGTTAGATTTTTTATCACTATTTCAATTTCAGTGTTTGTAATTGGGCTGATCATAATTTCTATTACTTCCTGGTTCAGTCTTGGGAGGCTAATCTTTTTTAAGTATCTGTTCATTTCCTCTAGGTTGTCCATTTTATCATATAATTGCTCATAATATTCTGTTATGATCCTTTGTATTTCGTGTTGTCTGATGCAACCCCTCCTTTTTCATTTCTAATTTTATTGATTTGATTTTTCTCCCTTTTTTCCTTGATGAGTCTGGCTAGTGGTTTGTCAATTTTATCTTCTCAAAGAACCAGTTTTTAGATTCATTAATATTTGCTATTGTTCCTTCATTTCTTTTTCATTTATTTCTGTTTTGATTTTTATGATCTGCTTCCTTCTGCTGACTTTGGGGTTTTTTTGTTCTTCTTTTTCCAACTGTTTTAGATGTAGAGTTAGGCTGTCTATTTGATGCTTTTCTTGCTTCTTGAGGTATGATTGTATTACTATAAACCTCCCTCTTAGTATTACTTTTTTGAGTCCCATAAGTTTTGGGTTGTCGTGTTTTCATTGTCATTTTTTTCTAGGAATCTTTTGATTTCTTTTCTTAATTCTTGAGTAAACCCTTTGTTATTTAGTAATGTATTGTTTAATCTCCATGAGTTTATGTTTTTTGCTGGTTTTTTTTTTCCCTTAGTTGATATCTAGTCTCATAGTGTTGTGGTCAGAGAAGATACTTCATACAATTTCAATTTTCTTAAATTTACTGAGGCTTGATTTGCAGCTCAAAATGTGGTCTATCCTGAAGAATGTTCCATGGGCACTTGAGAAGAAAGTATGTTCTTCTGCATTTGGATAGAAAGTCCTGAAGATATTGGTTAGGTCCATTTGGTCTAATGTTTCATTAGATTAACACAACCTTAGTTTGTGTTTCCTTATCGATTCTTTGTTTTGATGATCTGTCCATTGGTGAAAGTGGGGTGTTAAAGTCCCCTACTATTATTGTGTTGCTGTCGATTTCTTCTCTTATGCTTGTTTGTGTTTGCCTTATGTATTGAGGTGCTCCTATGTTGGGTGCATAGACATTTACAATTGTTATGTCTTCTTCTTGGATTGATCCCTTGATCAAGTCTGTATCTTTTGGTTGGTGCTTTTAATCCATTTATATTTAAGGTAATTATTGACACATATGTTCCTATTGGAATTTTCTTGATTGTTTTGGATTTGTTTTTGTAGGTCTTTCCTTTCTCTTGTGTTTACTGGCTCTGTAAATCCCTTTAGTATTTGTTGCAAGGGTGGTTTGCTGGTGCTGAATTCTCTTAACTTCTGCTTGTCGATAAACCCTTTGATTTCTCTGTCAATTTTGAATAAGATCTTTCCTGGGTATAGTAATCATGGTTGTAGGTTTTCCTCTTTCAGTACTTTAAATATATCCTGCCATTCCTTTCTGGCCTACAGAGTTTTTGCTGAAAGATCCACTGTTAATTGTATGGGTTTTCCCTGTATGTTACTTGTTGCTTTTCCCCTACTGCTTTTAATATTCTTTCTTCGTGCTTAATCTCTGTTAGCTTGGTTAACATGTGTCTTGATGTGTTTCTCCTTGTGTTTAACCTGCAGGGGTCTCTCTGTGCTTCTTGGACTTGATTAACTATTTTCTTTCCCATGTTGGGGAAGTTTTCAATTATAATTTCTTCAAAAATTTTCAGTGCATTTCTTTTTTCTTCTTCCTCTGGAAACCCTATAACTTGCATATTGGTGCATTTAATGTTGTCCCAAAGGTCTCCGAGGCTGTCCTCGGTTCTTTTCATTCTTTTCCCTTTATTCTGTTCTTCAACAGTTATTTCCACCATTCTATCCTCCAGTTCACTTATCCGTTCTTCTGTCTCAATTATTCTGTTATTGGTTCCTTCTAGAGTATTTTTAATTTTAGTATTTTTGTTATTCATCTCTGTTTGCTTATTCTTTATTTCTTCTATGTCCTTGGTAATTGTATTAACTATGTTAAATTCTTCTTGCATTTTTCCATTCTATTTTCAAGTCTTTGGAGCATCTTTACTATCATTATTCTGAATTCTCTTTCAGGGAGATTACTTATTTCCTCTTTGTTTATTTGGTCTTTTGATTTTCTAACTTGCTGTTTCATTTGTGCTATATTTCTCTTTTAACCTTTTTTTTTTTTCCTCCTAACTTGCTCCACTTGAGGTCTCCTTTTCCCAAGTTTTAGGGTTGTATTACTTCTTCCTTTTGATTTTTGCCCTTGGAAGAAAATGTTGATTGGCTGGTTTGTGTTGATTTCTTGTTAGGGGTGACTTGTACCCATGTCCTAATGGGAGGAGACCAAGTAGGTAATTACAGAAATACTGGGACATATACACACACACTTCCACACGTAAAGTTATAACCAAAGTGTTCTAAAGAAAAGAGCACAGAAGATTTTTTGACTTGGTGAGCAAGGGAAACCAGAGGTGATACCAACCAATTTAAAGCATAGTTGTCTAATGCTAAATCTGGAAATCTGAGCATGAGCCAAGGGCCAACAGGAATATAGCACAGAGAGCTCAACAATTTAACTTACTTTGTGAAATATATATATATATATATATATATGGATAGCTACAACCAGGAAAGAATAGTAGGAAAGGCAGTTCAATATATCAAAAACAAAATTAAAAAAAAAAACTCATAAAGCAAAAAGAAAAAAGTGAGAAAGAGAAAGAAAAACTTAAAATCAATTTTTTTCTTTCTTTTTTTAACAAGAAACACAAAGACAAAAACACCACACCACCACACAAAGCTATTGTGAGAGTGGAAATATGTTGGGGAAGAAGCACTGTGATTTATAAGAAGAAAAAAAATTTTTAATATTTTTTTCTTTTTTAATAACAAGAAAAACAAAGAGTAAAACTCCACAGCATTGCTAAAAACTATGACAGTAATGCTGGGAGGGATTGGGGGAAGGAGGAGAAGGGGATGATAGAGGATCAGATGGCTGGATGTCATCACCGACTCGATGAACAAGAGTTTGGGTGAACTCTGGAGTTGTTGATGAACAGGAAGGCCTGGTGTGCTGTAATTCATGGGGTCACAAAGAGTTGGACACGACTGAGCGACTGAACTGAACTGAACACTACGAAAGCTGGTTCATATCCCCCACGATATGTTGGGGGAATGAACAGTGTGATTTATAAGAGAGAAGAAAAAAAGAAAATAATTTTTTTTTAATTCTCAAGGTTGTAGCTCTTTGTTGTGGAGTTTGCTCCTGTGGATGGGATTGGGTTTGTGGCCTGTGATGTTTTCCTGGTTGGCAGAGCTTGTGCCTCTGTTCTGGATGATGGAGCTGGATCTCATCTCTCTGAAAGGCAGTACAGTGTACAGTGGTAGGTTTTGGAGTATCTATGGGTCCCCTATGCCTTTGGGAAGTCATTCTAGCTTTCGTGTTCAGTTCAGTCACTCAGTTGTGTCCAACTCTTTGAGATCCCATGAATTGCAGCACACCAGGCCTCCTTGTCCATCACCAACTCCCAGAGTTCACCCAAACTCTTGTTCATCAAGTCGGTGATGACATCCAGCCATCTTATCCTCTGTCATCCCCTTCTCCTCCTGCACCCAATCCCTCCCAGCATCAGAGTCTTTTCCAATGAGTCAGCTCTCCACATGAGGTGGCCAAAGTATTGGAGTTTCAGCTTTAGCATCAGTCCTTCGAAAGAAATCCCAGGACTGATCTCCTTTAGAATGGACTGGTTGGATCTCCTTGCAGTCCAAGGGACACGTAAGAGTCTTCTCCAGCACCACAGTTCAAAAGATCAATTCTTCAGCGCTCAGCCTTCTTCACAGTCCAACTCTCACATCCATACATGACCACTGGAAAAACCATAGCCTTGACTAGACAGATCTTTGTTGGCAAAGTAATGTCTCTGCTTTTTAATATCTTATCTAGTTTGGTCATAACTTTCCTTCCAAGGAGTAGTGAAAGTGAAAGTCCATTAGTTGTGTCCGGCTCATTGTGATCCCATGGACTTTATGGTCCATGGAATTCTCCAGGCCAGGATACTGCAGTGGGTAGCCTTTCCCTTCTCCAGGGGGTCTTCCCAACCCAGGGATCAAACTCAGGTCTCCCACATTGCAGATGGATTCTTTACCAACTGAGCCACAAGGGAAGCCCCTTGTGGCTTACTTCCAAGAAGTAAGCGTCTTTTAATTTCATGGCTGCAATCACCATCTGCAGGGATTTGGGGACACAAAAAAATAAAGTCTGACACTGTTTCCACTGTTTTCCCATCTATTTCCCATGAAGTGATGGGACCAGATGCCATGATCTTAGTTTTCTGAATCTTAAGCCAACTTTTTCACTCTCCTCTTTCACTTTCATCAAGAGGCTTTTTAGTTCCTTTTCACTTTCTACCATAAGGGTGATGTCATCTGCATATCTGAGGTGATTGATATTTCTCCCGGCAATCTTGAGTCCAGCTTGTGCTTCTTCCAGTCCAGCGTTTCTCATGATGTACTCTGCATAGAAGTTAAATAAGCAGGGTGATGATATACAGCCTTGACACACTCCTTTTCCTATTTGGAACCAGTCTGTTGTTCCATGTCCAGTTCTAACTGTTGCTTCCTGACCTGCATATAGGTTTCTCAAGAGGCAGGTCAGGTGGTCTGGTATTCCCATCTCTTTCAGAATTTTCCACCATTTATTGTGATCCACACAGTCAAAGGCTTTGGCATAGTCAATCAAGCAGAAATAGATGTTTTTCTGGAACTCAGGAAGTTCACGTATTGCTGAAGCCTGACTTGGAGAACTTTGAGCATTTCTTTACTAGCATGTGAGATGAGTGCAACTGTGTGGTAGTTTGAGCATTCTTTGGCATTGCCTTTCTTTGACATTGGAATGAAAACTGACCTTTTCCAATCCTGTAGCCACTGCTGAGTTTTCCAACTTTGCTGACATATTGAGTGCACCACTTTCACAGCATCATCTTTCAGGATTTGAAATAGCTCAACTGGAATTCCATCACCTCCATTAGTTTTATTCATAGTGATGCTTTCTAAGTCCCACTTGACTTCACATTCCAGGATGTCTGGCTCGAGATTAGTGATCACACCATCATGATTATGTTGGTCATGAAGATCTTTTTTGTACAGTTATTCTGTGTATTCTTTGCACCTCTTCTTAATATCTTCTGCTTCTGTTAGGTCCATACCATTTCTGTCTTTTATCGAGCCCATCTTTGCATGAAATGTTCCCTTGGTATCTCTAATTTTCTTGAAAAGATCTCTAGTCTTTCCCATTGTTCGTGGTGTTAGGTGCGTCTATTTCCACAGCTGTTTCAAAGTGGCCCTCTCAGCATAACTGCAGTGCCACTGGGCCCCTACTTGTCCCTGCAGTCATTGCCAATGCTTCTGTTCCCCTGTCTCGCTCTGCACTGTTGGTTGAAACTTGCTAGGTAGGTGCTTGAGTGGATCCTTCCCCATTGCGGCAACTTGTGTGGGCTTCCCTCAGCCCCCTAAATTCACTATCTGTGTCACAGGGCTTGTGTCCACTTGACTCAGGTTCACCCTCTGCATCGTGGGCTTGTGTGCATTTGTCCCAGCTCCCTGGGCTGGCCTCTGTGTCACAAGGCTTGTGTGGACTTGTTTCAGCTCCCTGTGCCCACCCTCTGTGTCACAGGGTTTATGTACACTTGTTTTGTCTCACTCTCTGCACTCTTTGAGGCAGGGGTTATTTGTTCTTCTTTAGGCTATGCTGGAAGGGTTGTATGCACTGCCCAAGTCTGTATGCCTCCCCTCTATCAGCACCCCAGATCCACCCTTTGCACCCGCTTTGTCTGCCGGCATCAAACTGGGTACCTGGACTCACCCTCTGTGCTTCAAGTGTTGTGTGCTACTGGCTGGGTTTGTATGCCCCACCACTCTCAGTTCCTGGAGCGCATCGTCTGTTTTGAGCCTTAGTCCATGTGCTGTTAAGGGGCTGAGAAGTGCAGATTTCTCTGTTTACTGTCCTTTAAGTCCCTGCTTTGCCTGGTATTCCAAGACGTTGCAGCTCCCCTTTGTGCCTCGCCTGTGAGGGAATTTTCCTGTGCTCAGGAACTCTTTATTCAGGGCTCCTTACCTTCCTTGGGGCACAAGCTCCTGCCCAGAAGTTCTCTTTTTCCCTTTGTATGTCTCCCTCCTCTCTCCTATCTCATTTCAGGGAGCTTGGCCTGTACCCCAGGAGGCCTGGGCTCTTCTGCTGTCGCCTAGAGGTTGCTCTGTAAGAGCTGTTCCTGATGAGTTTTTGATGTATT
>SJYQ01004275.1:106502-133500 GCA_006410935.1 Redunca redunca
CAATCATGGTTTTTATTCCAAAGGATTGAGGATATTGGATGGATGATAATATTCATTCATTGAGTTCTGATTATACTCTTATTTCAAGATAAAAACTCTTAGATGGAGAAATTTTCTGTATGTAAAGTAAGATAAACAGGGTAGAAGATATTATATATAGATAATGAAAAAGCACAATAAAATATGTTTGAACATAATTTTTAGAGGTAATTTCACATTTCTGTGGACTTTTATCCCTATATAGTTTGCTTGTTTTATTTCTTTTTTAAAACAAAGGCTTAATACAGTATCTATCTCTGCTGTTGATTTTCACAGTTAAGCACAAATTAAAGAGAATCTTTGAATCCAAAATTATCTTCTGAGCTATTATTTTTTAAAATTTGTTTTGCCCTTATTTTTCAGACATTGAGAAACAAGATAACATGATGGTTGAAGGGAGATTCTAGAAACCAATTGTTTGAATTCAGACTCCAGTTCTGCCCCTTATTTTATGACTTTCAACAAGTATTTCCACCTCTCTGTGATTTGCCTTCCTTATCTGTAAAATAGAAATAGTAATTTCCTATCTTGGGGTAACTAGAATTAAATAAACACAAGAAGAATACCATATACACAGCTAACACTCAGCATGCCTGAAGTGTATTGTCACTACAGTTTTTGAGGAAATGATCTTGGACTACTCTAAGCACTTTACCTACATTTTCCTGGTTTGATTATAGCAATTCTAGTACATGGTAATAGACAATCAACAGTGGATTCAACTTGGAAATATAAAATAAACACACACAAAAGTTGATGAAAATATGCTAGTAAACTTGCGCTTATTAATGGATGCAGCAATTGTCTCTTGGGCACACCTGCTACCATAATATGTTTAGAGAATGAAACTATATAAGATCTTTGAATTGCAATTTCCACTATTTCAAATTGCAAATTACTTCATCTCTGACACTTGTCACATTCTATGTGTTATGTCTTATTAGGCCATTATCATAGACTGCCAAGTAGGAAGGAAACAATTAAATTATTTTTTTTCTCAAAAGGTTTATTGCAAAGTAAATCTTTGCTATTTGCAGAGTATAATATGTATCTCCCTAGAGTGCAAGGAGGGCAAGGTGGAGTAACAAGCTCTGGCCATTCAATCTATGTAATTAGGAATGGATCTTAAAAAAAAAAGATCAAATAATATAAGTTTAAAGAATTTGTAAAAACTTAGTCAGACTTTCACAAGTTTGATGGTAAATTTTTTTCTCTTTTTGTTGTCAGAAATTAACATACTAATTTACATTTATTTTTGAAGATTAACACTGGTCCAGGCACAGTGCTTAACCACTTTACATTAATTGATTTTTTTAATCCTCAATATAACAATGTTATGTGGTAGGGGCTTCCCTGGTGGCTCAGACAGTAAAGAATCTGCCCACGATGTGGGAAACCTAGGTTCAATCTCTGGGTTGGGAAGATCCCCTGGAGAAGGAATGGCCACCCACTCCAGTATTCTTGCCTGGAGAATTTCATGGACTGGCAGGATACAGTCCATGGGGTTACAAAGAGTCGGATACAACTGACTCACACACCTAGCTAATTAGTAGCTAATAAGCAGACATGTGGCTCAGACGATAAAGCGTCTGCCTACAGTGCGGGAGACTTGGGTTCGATCCCTGGGTCAGGAAGAGCCTCTGGAGAAGGAAATGGCAATCTACTCCAGTACTCTTGCCTAGAAAATCCCATGGATGGAGGAGCGTAGTAGGCTACAGTCCATGGGGTAGCAAAGAGTCGGACACGACTGGGTGACTTCACTCAACCAGACATGGGTAAAGTCTCAGTAGTCTGTGTCTAGGGCCCGTTTTCTTAAACTTATGATATATTACTTCTTTAGGTATTTATTAACAATAGTCAAACCTCAATTTTTTCTTTAATGTAAAATTATTTTTATTCTAATATTCTGAAAAGTCTTGATTTGAATACAGAGATTTCTTCAGATTGCCTGATCTGACTCCATAACCGAATTCAAATCCTAGTTTTGCTAAACAGTTTTTTGAGGTTTGAGTCAATTTATTTAAATTTAGGTGTTTCAGTTGGCACATTTGTAAAATATATGTAGTCATCATGCTTCATACAATTATTGTCAATTTTCAGTGAACAAATATGTACAAATCATGTAGACCAGAGCATGGAAAAAAAGAAAAATTCAATTAATATTAGCTTTTATTATAATTAGCAAAAGCAAGAGCTTAGCTCAGAATCTTATTGTACTAGTTAAACTTGGGTTTGGCTGTGAGTAGAAGAAACCTCAAAATGACTGTGGCTTTAAAAAGACTAAAGTTTATTTCTATTTCATGTAAAAGTTGAGAGATAATCATTTCAGGGCTTATGTATCTTCTGGAACCCAGTTTATTCCATCTTGTTTTTCTGTTAAGTATGTTGTCAGTTCTGCCACTGAATTCATACTCAACTTTGGCTTTACCATATCATCTTATCCATCTGCATTCAAGTGAGAAGAATAAAGAAGAAGCTAAAAAATAAAAAATAAAAGGTATAGACTAACTCTTAAAGAAGTTTCCCAGCAATTGAACACACAAAAAAACTTGATTTGACTTCCTTTTGATTAGAATTTAATAGCAAGGCTCAACAAACAGTAAGAAAAGCTGAGAAATACAGTCTTTATTACAGTCCTGTGAGAAGGGACAAGAATTTTGGGAGGGCTGTGTAGGTTTTTCTTAAAGAACTAAAACATAAAAGAGAGGGGCTTAAACTTTGTTTCAGTGTTGGTTAGAAACTCCTTTTGCCTGATACATCACTTTTGATACATAACTGGATTTCTTATGATATAACAGGTCTTCTGTATCCTCTTTTATATTTTTAATAATATTTTGTGACCTAGTTACATGGTTTTTTCCTATTATTTTCTCTCTCTCTCTCTTTTTTAAGAAGAAAACCAAAATGCAAGATTTCTCAGTGTGAGCAGGGCAGTACAGCAATAATATAGTTCTGTTTCTGGTATGATACACAGAATAATAAGTCTCTTTATCTTAGAATCTCTTGTTCTCAAAAGTAGATGCATTTGGTTAAAAAAAAAACTACATTTTTTTTTGTCCACTTACAAATGATTTTGGAGAATATGGGAAATAAATTAATATTTTTCTATAACCACTACAAATTGTTGAAGTGCTTAGTTCACCAAAATAATGTTACAAAGTGTTGACGTTTTTAGCTAACATCATTCTTGATACATTTAAATGATCAAACTTTTGTTTTGATAAATAAAACTGTATCAATTGTATAGTCCACAGACACACTCTAAAAATTGTATTTCATTTAATTTTAAGCTTGATATTCATCTATATATTAGAAAGGTATGAGAACACAGGGAAGAAAATAAATTTACAGTGGAGAAATCTGACAAAATCTTGATTTATAAAAAATACTGGAGAAGGCAATGGCACCCCACTCCAGTACTCTTGCCTGAAAATCCCCTGGATGGAGGAGCCTGGTGGGCTTCAGTCCATGGTGTCACTAAGAGTTGGACATGACTGAGTGACTTCACTTTCACTTTTCTCTTTCATCCATTGGAGAAGGGAATGGCAATCCACTCCAGTGTTCTTTCCTGGAGAATCCCAGGGACGGGGAAGCCTGGTGGGCTGCCGTTTATGGGGTCACACAGAGTCAGACACGACTGAAGCGACTTAGCTGCAGCAGCAGCAGCAGCAGCAGCAGTCATGCCACTGATGCAAAAGCTATAAAAACAGACTTGTTTTGGAGAAGGTAGACATCCATGCAATGTTTCTACTACTCATCCAGAGATAATCTGCAAAGTGAAAGGAAAGAAATTCAGAATCCTCTTGGTTCTGAATTATTCTTGATCATTACAGTTGAAGGAGCATTCTAAAAGTCACTGAAGATAATGTCCAGGTTTCTTTGGGTAGCAAGGTCTCCTGAGAAGGAACTTTAATTGATCACAGAACAACTATATTTGACATCTAATTACCTGTTTAAAATCTACATATCCAGAGTTAACTGGTTTGTCTGGTTTGATATGCTTGCTGTCAATTCCTAAAGAAAATCAACCCGGAATATTCATTGGAAGGACTGATGCTGAAGCTGAAACTCCAATACTTTGCCCACCCAATGCAAAGAGCCAATTCATTGGAAAAAACTGTGATGCTGGTAAAGACTGATAGAAAGAGGAGAAGGCAGTGACAGAGGATGAAATGGTTGGATGGCATCACCAACTCAATAGACATGAGTCTGAGAAAACTCCAGGAGGTAGTGAAGGACAGGGAAGCTTGATGTGCTGCAGTTCATGGGGTTGCAAGGAGTCTGGCATGACTTAAGGACTGAGCAACAACAATCCAGAACTGAGATTTCTTTATTTGTTGATTTTATTTCCCTCAGCTGTTCCATAGAATGAGTGATAATAAATAAATATCATTTTTAAAATATTATAAATGTTAGGAAAAATTGACCCATTATTGATAAATTAACTTCCTGTTTAAGCAACAATTTCCTGTTTAAGAATTACTGATAGTTCTATCTCCAGCATTGATTGAAAGGTTGTTTTCATTTTTGGTGGCTTGTATACAGCTCAAGTATTAAGTAATTCTGACGTGGCTTAATTTATGCTCTGTCACATAATAGGACTGTGCCATCTTTGCCAGTTATATCTCTCTATGTCTCAATTTCCTCCTCTATAAAAGTGGGGAAATGAAACTTACCTCATGATGCGCTTCCCTTCTGCATCAGCTGGTAGAAAATCTGCCTGCAATGCAGGAGACTTGGCTTCAATCCCTGGGTTGGAAAGACCCCCTGCAGATGGGAAAGTCTACCCACTCCAGTATTCTGGCCTGGAGAATTTGGTGGACTGTATAGTCCGTGGAGTCGCAAAGAGTCAGACACAACTGAGTGACTTTCACTTCACTTCACTTTCATGATGGGGTTATTGTGAAGTATAAATAATATGATGACTGTAATGTTATTTTCATAGTTCTGGACATAAAATTGCTGTTCAGTAACTAACTTGAAATGGTACAAATAGGATGTTGTTTGTTGTTGTTTAATTGCTAAGTCATGATCAACTCTTTGTCACCCCATGGACTGGAGCTCGCCAGGCTCCAAAGTCTATGGAATTTCCCAGGCAAGAATACTGGAATGGATTGTGACTTCCTTCTCCAGGGGATCTACCCACCCCAGGGATCAAACCTGTGTCTCCTGGCTTGGCAGGGGGATTCTTTATTACTGAGCCACGAGGGAGACACACAAATAGAATAAGAGTATTCAGAATTGATATTTTCAAATAGAAGATCATTCTGGAAAATGAAAAAGAAATAAGGATCCTATGTCTGCCTCATTCATTACCTATAAAGAGTATATATTTTTCTTAGGTTCAGTTCAGTTCAGTCACTCAGTCGTGTCTGACTCTTTGTGACCCCATGAACTGCAGCATACCAGGCCTCCCTGTCCATCACTAACTCCTGAAATTTACTCAAACTCATGGCCATTGAGTTGGTGACCAAAGTATTGGAGTTTCAGCTTCAACATCACTATTTCCAATGAACATTCAGGACTGATCTCCTTTAAGATGGACTAGTTGGGTCTCCTTGCAGTCCAAGGGACTCTCAAGAGTCTTCTCCAACACCACAGTTCAAAAGCATCAATTCTTTGGCTCTCAGCTTTCTTTATAGTCCAATTCTCACATCCATACATGACTACTGGAAAACCATAGCCTTGACTAGATGGACTTTTGTTGGCAAAGTAATGTCTCTGCTTTTTAATATGCTATCTAGGTTGGTCATAACTTTCCTTCCAAGGAGTAAGCATCTGTTAATTTCATAGCTGCAAATTGCTAATTTTTGATAATGAAGACCTTTTAAAATTCAAAACATTTATAGATTCCCATATCAAAATAATCTGATAGACGTTATCATGTCATTATTTGACCATAATCTATAGTTAGATAACACTTTTTAGTATATTTGTAACATTAATCTGAAAGGCATCTGTTTATATTTTAAAAACTATAACATGCATGTATGCAAAACCTTCTTTCAATCTAGGAGAAAAAAATAATGATGTTTATACAGATTTTTGTACAAATCCCTTTCAATAACACCAAGATCTCTATAAGTACATGTCCTTCTGCTCTGGATCCATTGATTTAAACCATGTATTTTGAGTAACTGGGGGCTCCTCAGGTGGTGCTAGTGGTAGATAATCCACCTGGCATTTCTTTCCAATGCAAGAAATGTAAGAGATGCAGGTTTGATCCCAATGTCAGGAAGATTCCCCTGAAGGAGGGCATGACAACCCACTCCAGTACTCTTGCCTGGAGAAGCCCATGGACGTAGAAGCCTGGCAGACTACAGTCCATGGTGTTGCACAGAGTTGGACACAACTGGAGCTACTTAGCACAAAAATATAAAGTCCAAAAGTACGACTGTATTATCTTGAACAGTGTCATATTCACTATTTATATGAAAAAGACTTCCTTTTTCACTGCTGTTTGCATACACTGATATTAAGAACTTATCCTTATCCTGGTGCCATCCCTCTAGTATCTTTGTTAAAAAATCTATATATATGTATATATAATATGAGACAAAGACTGATTGTCAGCCTCTGAAACATTCTAAATTATAAAAAAAAGATCCAGAAAAATCAGAGTAACAGGGAATTCCATTCTGTATTACGATGAAGTAAATCAAGTGTTGACACAAGATATATGCAATGTAAGAGAGTAAATAAACTCTCCAGCTCTGGTCACTGTTGAATGCCAATGAGGATTTATGACAGATACTGATGGTTACAGCTGACTCTGCTATGCCTAGCCTTGTAAAACAGGATATCTATATATGGTCCCTATTGCCTGTCAGTCCTTCTGGAGGGCCAGAGGCTATAAACTCAGAGCCTGGTACTGCAGAGGCTTATGAGACATCTGTAGCAGCCCTACCCAACCAGCCATAATGACTGCTTGGCACATATAAACATACAAAGGATACCTACCCTAGAAGAACTTACAATTTTCTTAATCTGATGAAACAGGAAATAGAATTCAAAAGTTAATTACACTTTTTTGAAGATTTATTTATTTACTTATTGCATGGCTCTCCTGGGTCTTCATTGCTGTGTAAGGGCTTTCTTTAGTTGCCGTGAGTGGGGCTAGTAGTTGCGGCTCTTAAGCTCTAGAGTGCAGGCTCAGTAGTTGTGACAAGTTACAATAAGAGTCACACTTTCTCAGTGGATTTCCCAACAGCCTGAATTATTCCAGCATTCTATTCTGGGGTAGTTAGGCAGGGAGAGCCTCCTTAGTCACTTAGTAAAAAAGGAAGTTGCCAGGTTCTAGACATTCAGAAATTGCCTTCCTTTTTCAGCCAAAGGAAAGAAAAAAAAAATGAAAGTGTAGATTGCTGTTGTGCCATTAAATTGCACCTTGAATTGAACCCTAGGCAGATGATCTGGGGAAATACTAGCACTTCAATTGGAAAGTATTGTGAGAGGACAAAGAAAATAGAGTTAAATTCCAGGGGAAGAAGCTTGTGAAGACAACAGTAGAAAGAGAGGCAAGGTAGGAGGTGAGCCCTGTAGGACACTGATGACTTCCTGATCATTCTCCTTGGATCTGTGCCTTGTCAACTGGACATTCCATCCTGAATAAGCCACAAAATAAATGACAGGATAAACCACAGGATTTATCCTCTAGTTTAAGTCACAGCACACTACATTTGGCTTGTAACTGAATACTTTTGAATCATCCAATCAGTTGCATTGAGCATCCCTGAGTCTTACTGATCTCTGTATCCTAAGTGCCTAAGGCTATGTCTGCTTTTCAATAAGTATTTGTGAAATATTTAAAATATTAAATTGAAAAAATGGTAGTTTAAAAAAATTCTGCTTTCTCATTTCTCAAATATATTTTTTAAACCAACTCGATACCAAAATTTATTTTTACTCATTAAGGTTATGAGCACAGACATTCTGGCATTCCTGTATGTTCAAATTAAAAAATGCAAATATTTCATTCTCCAATTGCAGAGACCACTAATGCCTGCAGAGGCTTGTTCACTACAATGAATGGTTTTTCAATTTGCATAATAAGATTGCAAAACTAATAGTTCTTATTTCTGCTACTTTTCCTGAACTCTTTCAAGTTAAAGAGATTTTGCAAGAAAAAAATTGTATTTACTACAATTTAAGGTAGCACTTGGAAAATCTGATTTGTCAGGGACCTATAAAAGCCATAGACTAGAAATATGCAGACATAGAAATATCTTTTTTATTTAATCTATAGATTTATAGGCACTTTTCAAATGAGAAGCTTGAAATGAATTGTGAATTTTCAAATGTTAGCTATGCATGAAGTCTCTCCTTGATGGCTAATGATCATTCCACTCCATACACAGTGAAAACTAGTTTGTATGGATCCCTCCCATCTAATTATTACATGGCCACAACTTACTTACACTTCCCTGTGCTCCTATTTCTCCACAGTGATATCTCTTATATTGTTTCAAATTCCCTGGACTCTCTATTTCATTCACTTCTTCTGCCCAAGTAGGATTGGTATTATCTCACCATTGCAGACAAACTAAACTGAAATGGTAAATATTCAAGGAACTTAGACCACATTAATAATGCTAAGATGTTTTTCTTATAATTCTGTTTTACTAATAAAAGTGAATAATGCCAAAAGGTGGGGTCTAGCTGCCAATAAACAGGCCAGGTTGGTGCAAAGGAAAGTTTGCTTTATTTCAGATGCTGGCAACTGCGGGGGAAGGGAGGACATCTGTCCAAAGGCTGACCCCCACCTTCACTTCAGATATGCAGGGGATGAGAGCTTTTATAGACATAGCAATAAAAGCTCTATAGCTTTTATAGTGCTTTTACAGAGGGAGGGGGCTACATGAAGAAACAGCATCATCAGCTCTGACAATAATCTTGAAATTGGTCATCAGTAGATAGACAGGGAAGCCTGGTGAGCTGTGATTCATGGGGTCACAAAGAGTCGGACACGACTGAGTGACTGAACTGAACTGAGTCTGACTAGCAGTATCTTGATTGTTTCAGGTATGGTTAATCTTCAGTTCCAGGGTCAGTTGTTTCCATTTCTTTGAGGCTGTTTCTCAGAATTGTGGCAGCTTCTGTTGTGAGTACAGTCTTGCCATCATGTAGTGAAATTCTCCCACGTGGTGGGGTTTCATTATCTACAAGACCGCTCAGAGGATATGGCTCAGAATATCATCCATGGCCCTTGATCAGGAACTAAAGATTCTTGACTATGCTTAATGACTACATTATTTTTATTTGATCTCCTTTGACTGTTTTGCTTTGTTTTTGTGTTTTTTCATTTCTCTGATTAGACTTACTCTTTGACTAAAGTTTTCCACAGACAAAAGGCAGTCAGAGGACATGGTGGGAAGGCAAGGAGCATAGAGTCCTGCTCCATTTCAACATGCCTAATTAATATTAATATGCAAATCACAGAACACAACCCAGTCTACCTAGGCTAAATATAAGATAATAACAAGTAAGTGTACAATAAGGGATTACCTGGGCTTCCTGGACTTCCTTGGTGGCTCAGACGGTAAAGTGTCTGCCTACAATGCGGGAGACCCGGGTTCAATCCCTGGGTTGGGAAGATCTCCTGGAGAAGGAAATGGTAACCCACTCCAGTATTAAGCCTGGTAGGCTACAGGCCATGGAGTTGCAAAGAGTCGGACACGACTGAGCGACTTCACTTTCACTTGGGCTTCCTAGGAGGTGCAGAGATTAAAAAAAAAAAAAAAACACCTCACCTGACAGTGCAAGAAACATAATGGACATGGGTTTGATCCCTGGATGGGGAAGATCCCTTGGAGGAGGAAAAGGTAGTCCACTCCAGTATTCCTGCCTGGAAAATTCCATGAACAGAGGAGCCTGGAGGGCTACAATCCATGGGGTCACAAAGAGTCACACATGGCAGCACACATGCACTGCCCTGCAAGGGATAATCTACTTCCTATATTTTGAGCTCTAAAGTACTCATGTGCTGTGCTTAGTTGCTCAGTCATGTCTGACTCTTTGCAACCCCATGGACTGTAGCCCACCAGGCTCATCTATTCATGAGGATTCTCTAAGCAAGAATACTGAAATGAGTTTCCATGCCCTCCTCCAGGGGATCTTCCCAACCCAGAAATCGAACCAGGGTCTCCTACATTGCAGGCAGATTGTTTACCAGCTGAGCTATCAGGGAAGCCCAAAGTACTCATACTTGAAAGTATACTATAAAGTTCTCATATTTAGAAATGTAATCCTTAGAAAAACCATAGCCATGGTTTTTGTGCCATTCCTTCTTCTAATTCATAGATGAGATCTATGAAACCAGTTGAAGTGTTTTCATAATACAGTAACATATTTTTAAATACCCCTTGTCTTCTCTCTTTTGTGTATTAAGTATTCTCATTCATCATTCAACCAGAATCCCAAAATTGTTCACCTTCATGATGCCACTCAAGCCTTACCAAAGAGTACTTATCATATCCAGAAAAGACAAGCAGAGGAATGATTACTCATACATAATAGCTGTAGGACAGAATGGCACTAATTGTTACATAAATTATCTACCTCTTTCCTGACAAAGCAATGTCCTAAGCAGATGTGGAATAGAGTACCTCCTGGAATTTAACCTAGAACTTCATTTCACTGCATAACAATAAAAATAACTTAAATCTGTCACTACAACTTTGACTGCATGTGTACTTTCTTTTTCTAATAGTTCATCTCAAAGTTCATTGATTAAGGTTGGAATAATGGGGACAAAATTCAGTAATTAAACAAAAAAACAGAATTCTCCACATGTAGTATTATCAGCTGTAAATATTGCTTTGGACTTTTCTCAAAACAAAACAATGGATGATTTTTAAAAAAGAGAATCTCCAGGTTAGGAATCAGCTTCAAAACACTAGCAAATATCCACCATCTGTATTCAGTTGAACCAAATGTTAAATGCTAAGTGGTATATAGTATTGAAGAGAAACAAGACACCACTTTTTGGCAAAAGTAAAAGTGTGCATAAAATTGAATTTTCATTTCATTAATTCAAATTCTTTGCAGTCATCAGCTAATATTTTGTAAAAACTAATAAATTATCAACTGAAAGAATATCAAACTGTTAGGTAGTTAGAATAGGAAAAAGGAGTCCAAAATGGCAGTGGCTAAAAGACAAAGAAGGGAAAAGCCCACGGAAATAGAACAAAGGAAGTTCCAAAGACCAGAGTGAGGACCACAGGTAAAACAAACAGCCCTTTTGGCTAGCCCTTACATAGGGCATGCTCAGGGAGAGGAGAAAAAAGCATATAAAAAGAGGAATCAAAATTGAGCTTCTCTTCTGTGTCTTTTGGGTCAGCCTGCCCTCATGCCTTGAGGATGCATTTTCCTTTGCTTGCCAAATAAAACTGAGCTGTAACACAGAACTGTAACACTGGTCTGTCCATCATTTCAAATTTTTGCTGCAGTGAGACAAAACCGAGGAAATTACACACTCTCCTGACATTTATGGTGCTGTGACTTGGATCTAACCTGGCTGAAACAACCTCGTCTCTGCCCCTGTGAAGCAGAGGCCAAGCACAGCAGAAGCCCAACTCAGCGAAAGCTCCCATGGTGGAAGCTGAATGTGATGAAAACCCAGCACAGTGGCAGTGACAAGAAGCCCAGCATGCTAGAAACCGGGAAGCAAAAGCAAACTTGGCAGAAAGCTCAAGCGGCTCAGGTTCAGATTCCAGAAGGCCTCTGGTTGGGGTAGTAAGTCCTCGCTCCTATCACTGGAAGGACATATGGCCAAGAAAATCTTAATTTCTCTACAATCTCTCATTTCTTGTTTCCTCAAATCCCCTGTGAATACGTGAGCAGCAGTGGGTGCCCCAGGGTATCCTGAAGGCTCTACTATCAGCTGTGCGTTAGTAGCTGTTGCCCAAGTAGTTGGGCATTTGTCTGCCTTATTCTTCTTTGTGCTAAGGATCAAGCCAATGAAAACTGTGAGCACAGGGCAGATATTTAGCAGATTTTCTGGCAGGTTATGAAGGGGATTCCTCGGCACAGTTTCCCCACTGCTTTTTCCTCCCATCCTTCAGCTCCTCTCTCCATCTATGCCACTGCTTACAAAGTATTGGACAGGTCATCATCTTTCCATTTCTGAAAGTTGTTGCCTGAAACTATTTACCTAAGGTTTGTACTCAAACCCTCGTGGCAGGGACTCTGTGCTATGCTTAGTCACTCAGTCATATCCAACTGGGACTTGAGCCTGGCCAAAACCCATGGTGCCTGGTTTTAGGACCTAATGAAGCTCAGGCACTTGATGTCTCATTGCAAAAAAATTCAGTGAGAGACACATCCATAGGTAGGAAGTGGGTTTGTTCAGATTCAGAGAGAAGCACACTCCACAGAGTGTGGGCCATCACAGAGGGGAGCAGCCATGGAATGTGATGTGATTAGTTTTTGCAAGCCGGGTGATTTCATATGCTAATGAGTGGGAGGATCATTCCAACAATTAGGGAAATACCCACTCCTCAGTCTTGACAGTGGCTTGGAACTGTCCTGGTACCTCTGGGTGTCATTTACCTTGCAGATTCAGGATCAAGGTTTAGTTGAATTTGACTTGCCATCTTGGACCCATTTGATTTTAATCAGTTTATGTTATGCTCTTGGGCTATGTCATTCTTTCAAAAATTGTGCCTTGCCTGCTTCCCTCCTGTTTCATGCTCTTCCTGAGCCCTGTCCAGGCCCACAATATTGCTTCTACAATTTTCTGGAGGGACAACCAGAAAACAGCTGGCTTGGGAGATAGATACTGTATAATACCTGATCCCTCTAGATATTCAGGCCTTCATCTTTCATGTTTCCTACAACATGTGCAACAACAGCATCTCTCAGTGAACCTGCTAAGGTGGGTGACAGGCACACAATCCCTGATAAAAGTCCATCTGTTGGTAGCATTTATTCAAGGGCAACTGGACATCCAAGGACAATGTTTGCCATTTTGGGAGTTAGTTCTGCAGGCCATTTGGGCCCAAACCCTTGCCACCCTTCTGCTAAAGTTACAAACATACCCCTGCATCAAATCTCCACTCCACTTTTATGGAACATCTGGTCTGTTGCCTCTTATCAATTTGTTATTAAGCCACTTACTAATTCCTACAACAAGGACCCTGCCCCCTGTAGGCAACATTGCTCCACCTAGCTTATTATTAAAATATTCTTAATGTCCCTAACAGAACAAGATAACCCACTCCTTTGTCATTACTTCTTTTATTACCTAGAGTGGGTCTATGACAATGAAATGTGTACCATTGGAAACACCCTAAACTGCTCTTATGGAGGACTAAGAGAATAAATCAGTGACTTACATTCCCTCAGAGTAGTAAGAGGATAAGGTTTATGGCTATTTTGCCAGGTTCCCAGTCTCAAGGCACTGACTTGGATTACTTTACATCATGGTATCTATTCACATCCACAGTGGACAAACCAGCAATAAAATAAGATTACAACTCAATCCTACCTAGCACTGGTCACTCTGGAAACCTTGGGGACACCCAACTCCAGCCTGGAGGTCCCAGGAGGTCAACCTGCCTAGGGATCTGGTCCCTGGGAGGTTGTCACACCTCAATCTGCTCAGGGACAGGGATCCTTCAGTCCAAGGGTCCAAGGAAATCAACATACCTCCACCTGCCCAGGGATCCAATTCTCGAGAAGCTGAAATGCCTCAGCCTTGCCCGGGGGTTCAATCTTCAGGAGGCTGTCATGCCTCAACTTGCCTAGGGATCTGTACCCTGACCAGGGATGCCTGGCTCTCAGGTTCCAACAGTACTGGGTAGGATAAGATTCAGAAGGAATTACCCCTTAGGAAGCCCACCCATGGAAATAGAAGGAAGCCTTATAGTTGTGGGACTGTGCCCGGTCTCAGCAATAACTCATGAGTCCAACAAGAACCCCATTGCCTTTCTGGAAAGTCTAAAAGAGGCCCTCCAAAAGTTTACCAATATGGCCTTACACTCTTATGAGGGACAGGTGATTTTAAATCTGTTGCAATGTGCATCAGACATCAGGATAAAGTTACAAGAGTTCCAGTAACAGGACTCTGCTGCCTCTTTAAATGAGATGGTACAGACAGCCAAAATATATTTTATAACAGAGCACAAGAGAGGGAGCCCAAGACCCAGAAAAGGGAGAAAAGGAAAGAAACAAAGCATGCCCAGATGCTGGCTGCCCTCCAGGGAAGCCCTATGAAAAACCCTGAGTCTTCGAAGGACAAGGCACAGGGCAAATGCCTAATCTTAAGATAACCAGCGCATTGGGCCAAAGAGTGTCCATTCCATAACAAGTCTCCTAAAACAACTTGCTACAGATGCCTTCAATTGGGACACTGGCCGACATTTTGCCCTTGGGACCCAAGGCCTCAAGGTCAACTGCCAAGGTTGGTTCACTCACGATGGTTCAACAGGACTGAGGTGGCCTGCTCCAGACAACCCACCTGTTACCGATAACCATCATGGGGCTGGAGCCAAGGGAGCAACTAGATGTGGCAGGTAGGTCCAAGAATTTCTTGGTTGATAGAGGGTCTACCTACTCTGTCCTGACCTTCTACTCTGGAGACTTTTCCTCCCAAACATGTACCATTTTGGGTGCTATAGGAAAAACAATTAAAGAAGATTCATCTGAGGACTTCTTTGTTGCTGGGATGGACAAATATTTTCCCACCAGTATCTGGTGGTCCCTGAGTGTCCTACTCCATTATTGGGAAGAGATTTTTTCCTTCGTTTGAAATCTTGCAGCTATTGCAGTCCTGATAAAACATGCTTTAAAACTCTCTTTTGGTGGCAATTGTATGGTACTTTGAGCATTCTTTGGCATTGTCTTTCTTTGGGATTGGAATGAAAACTGACCATTTCCAGTCCTCTGGCCACTGCTGAGGTTTCCAAATTTGTTGGCATATTGAGTGCACCACTTTCACAGCATCATCTTTCAGGATTTGAAACAGCTCAACTGGAATTCCATCACCTCCACTAACTTTGTTCATAGTGATGCTTCCTAAGGCCCACTTGACTTCACATTCCAAAATGTCTGGCTCTAGGTGAGTAATCACACCATTGTGATTATCTGGGTCATGAAGATCTTTTTTGTACAGTTCTTCTGTGTATTCTTGCCACCTCTTCTTAATATCTTCTGCTTCTATCCCTACAATTTCTCTCCTTTATCAAACCCATCTTTGCATGAAAGGTTCCCTGGTATCTCTAATTTTCTTGAAGACCTCTCTAGCCTTTCCCATTCTATTGTTTTCCTATATTTCTTTGCGTTGATTGCTGAGGAAGGCTTTCTTATCTCTCCTTGCTATTCTTTGGAACTCTGCATTCAAATGGATATGTCTTTCCTTTCCTTTGATTTTCACTTCCCTTCTTTTTACAGCTATTTATAAGCCCTCCTCAGATAGCCATTTTGCTTTTTTGCATTTCTTTTTGTTGGGGATGGTCTTGATTCCTGTCTCCTGTACAATGTTCACGAACCTCTGTCCATAGTTTATCCAGCACTCTGTCTATCAGATCTAGTCCCTTAAATCTATTTCTCACTTCCATTGTATAGTCATAAGGGTTTTGATTTAGGTCATACTTGAATGGTCTAGTGGTTTTCCCTACTTTCTTCAATTTAAGTCTGGATTTGGCAGTAAAGATTTCATGATCTGAGCCACAGTCAGCTCCTGGTCTTGTTTTGCTGACTGTATAGAGCTTCTCCATCTTTGGCTGCAAAGAATATAATCAATCTGATTTTGCTGTTGCCCATCTGGTGATGTCCATGTGTAGAGTCTTCTCTTGTGTTATTGGAAGAGGGTGTTTGCTATGACCAATGCATTTCATTCTGTACTACAGGTCAAATTTGCCTGTTACCCTAGGTGTTTCTTGACTTCCTATTTGTGCATTCCAGTCCCTTATAATGAAAAGGACATCTTTTTGGGGTGTTAATTCTAGAACGTCATGTAGGTCTTCATAGAACCTTTCAATATCAGCTTCTTCAGTGTTACTGGTTGGGGTTATAGGCTTGGATTAGACTGGTTCCAAATTGGAAAAGGAGTACATTAAGGCTGTATATTGTCACCCTGCTTATTTAACTTATACAGAGTACATCATGAGAAATGCTGGACTGGAAAAAACACAAGCTAGAATCAGGATTTCTGGGAGAAATATCAATAACCCTGTCCATCACCAACTCACGGAGTTCAGTAGACTCACGTCCATCCAGTTGGTGATGCCATCCAGCCATCTCATCCTCTGTTGTCCCCTTCTCCTCCTGCCCCCAAACCCTGTCAGCATCAGAATCTTTTCCAATGAGTCAACTCTTCACATGAGGTGGCCAAAGTACTGGAGCTTCAGCTTCAGCATCATTCCTTCTAAAGAAATCCCAGGGCTGATCTCCTTTAGAATGCACTGGTTGGATCTCCTTGCAGTCCAAGGGACTCTCAAGAGTCTTCTCCAACACCACAGTTCAAAAGCATCAATTCTTCAACGCTCAGCCTTCTTCACAGTCCAACTCTCACATCCATACATGACTACAGGAAAGACCATAGCCTTGACTAGACGGACCTTAGTCGGCAAAGTAATGTCTCTGCTTTTGAATATACTGTCTAGGTTGGTCATAACTTTTCTTCCAAGGAGTAAGCGTCTTTTAATTTCATGGCTGCAATCACCATCTCCAGTGATTTTGGAGCACAAAAAAGTAAAGTCTGACACTGTTTCCATTGTTTCCCCATCTATTTCCCATGAAGTGATGGGACCGGTGCCATGATCTTCATTTTCTGAATGTTGAGCTTTAAGCCAACTTTTTCACTCTCCACTTTCACTTTCATCAAGAGGCTTTTTAGTTCCTCTTCACTTTCTGCCATAAGGGTGGTGTCATCTGCATATCTGAGGTTATTGATATTTCTCCCGGCAATCTTGATTCCAGTTTGTGCTTCTTCCAGTCCAGCGTTTCTCATGATGTATTCTGCATAGAAGTTAAATAAGCAGGGTGACAATTTACAGCCTTGATGTACTCCTTTGCCTATTTGGAACCAGTCTGTTGTTCCATATCTAGTTCTAACTGTTGCTTTCTGACCTACATATAGGTCTTAGTCCTTATGAGATGCTATATGGAAGACCTTTTGTTTATGTCAATGATCTCTTCCTCAATCTAGAGGCTCAGTCCCTCCAGTCTTATACCATGGGCATTGGGCAATTCCAACAAGATATATGCTTGTGGGGTGTCAGCCAGGACCCAAAAGATTCTAAAGAGCCACCACTAAATGCTCCAGGGACTCAAGTCCTAATTAAAGTCTGGAAGGATGGGTCCCCAAAGGCTCAGCTCCAGCCCACATGGATGGGCTCCTACCCTGTAGTACTTTCTACCCCCACAGCAGTCAAGGTACCAGGACATGACTCCTGGATTCACTACTCACTAGTCAAGCCATGGAAGAAAACAGAAGAGGACACTCTGTACACCTGTGAGCCCCTAGGAGATCTCACATACCTATTCAGGACTACAAATGAATGCCATTCTAATGAACACCCTCAAAATCAAGTTTCTGGACATAAGTCTTCTCAGGACAGCTCTGAAGAGCCAACACATCTTAGCAAGTATTGTACTCCAAAATAGACAGGAGATAAGTCTCCTGATCCCTGAACAGGAAGGGCCTTGATCCATCTTGAATGAGACGTGCTGTTTCTGGGGAAATACCTTCAGCCAAGTTAAAAAAGTCTCACAGTCCTCAAAAAATAAATAAATAAATAAATAAATAAAAGAAATTCAGGTCCTACAGGATATCAAAGCACAAGCTGGAGAGTTCTCAGGGTGGCTACAATCTCTCTTTGGGGGATCCTTCTCCAGGAAAGTGGGAATTTGGAGTTGGCTAATGCCCCTACTTATCCTTGTTATCACTGTATTGATGTTGCTTATGATTGTGCCATGTATTATTAATTGTCTAACCCATTTTGTCTCTTTCCAGGTCAACATGCAGGTCAATAGCATGCAGTGCCAGTTCAACAAAGATATAAAACTACAGCCGACCACGGAAAATATCACTCATCCTTAGATGAACACCACTATAAGGATTCCAAGGCTTGAGACTAGCAAGAGGGGGAGGCCCAATGCCCCTCACCATGCCAGTTCAGCAAAAAGTAGCCAGAGAGACCTCAATGCCCCTATTCCCAAAGAACTGGACTTCCTATCTCTTGAGGGGGGAATGTTAGGTAGTTAAAATAGGAAAAAAGAATACAAAATAGTGGTGGCTAAAAGACAAAAACAGGAAAAGCTCAAGAAAATAGAACAAAGGAAGGTCCAAGGACTGTAGTGGGGACCTCAGGGAAAACAAACAGCCCTCCTGGCTAGGCCAATTTACATAGGGCAGGCTCAGGGGAGGAGAAAGAAAAACAAAAAGAGGAGCCAAAATTGAACTAGGGGCTTCTCTTTGCATCTTTTGGGTCAGCCCACCCTCATGCCTTGAGGATGTATTTTCCTCTGCTTGCCAAATAAAACTGAGCTGTAACACAGAGCTGTAACACTGGTCTGTCTGTTGCTTCAAATTTTTGCTGTGGTGACACAGAACCAAGGAAATTATACACTCCCCTGACAAAACAAATATCAAACATTCTTAGGAACAATAGTGACATGTTCAATAAATAAAATTGCATTTGGTGGTTTTTCTGAATAAAGATATTCACAGAAAGAGTGGCCTGAGCTCTTATTTGCTGTCACTGGGCTGTTTGAAACAGGAGCTGTCATATGTGCATAGTTAACGTTTTTCAAATTTATGGACTTCTAATAAGATTTTAACCTTCAAACAACATTTAAAATAAATTCAACTTTTTCCTGCTGGACACAATTTATCATTTTCTAGAAAATGTACAGTCACAGAGAAAGGATTTTATTAGAAGGATTCAGTTGAAATAGAGATGTTGCAGACTTCAGGAGAAAAGGAAAAAGACCAAGTTTGAAACAATAATACTATCCCTCAGGTCAGGCATTTCCTGTCAGTTAATGAATAACTGAGTCAGAGAACCCCAAGGCAAAGCTTACTTCTTAACCAGCATTGTGTATGGCTGATAAGGGTTTTCTTATTGACATTTTCTGTGGTTTCCCACTGGTCTCTTTTTAAAGCTATGGTTCCTATTGATCCATATCCCTCTGTTCCCTTTTAGATATTCTTCTCAAGAAATATGCTTTCATAGATTTGTAAATGTGTGCACAAGGAGAAAAACATGACCTCAGGAAAATATCATGGGGCAGCAGTAATAGGTCTTATGCAAGATATCTGCCATTCTCTGGAGAATGAAGATTGAAAGTGAAGAGGGTGGGGAGAGATACAATAAGCCTACATTATAAACCCAAATTAAAAAGATATGTTTCACAAATAATAACATTTTTAAATTTTCATGTATTATTTCTTAAAAAGGATTGGAGGTTAACTGAATGTAGGGCTTTGGTCCCTATGCCAGCTGTTCTCATTTCATATTTTTAAAGAATTGCAGAGTTACAAGCAAGCTTTTTCCAAATATTTGGAATGGGGGCTAATCTATTGATAAAATCTGGAAGCCACTAAACAGGTTGGTGACCTAATATAATTTAAAATTGTTCTAAACTCCTCATATTTGAAAATATAAAAATTATATACATAAAGGTAACAAATGCAATAAACACCATGTATTCTGCTTTTTTTTCCACATTAGCCCTTCTCAGCAAGCAATTCTCTCTCTCTCTCTTTTTTAAGAAATCCCATCAACTGGTTCAGGAGGAAATCTCTCTTAGATTTTGCTCACTTCTATGCAGCCTCAAAGTAGGCTGGACAGTAGACTGCAATAATTAGCACAGAAAAAGAGAAAAACCAGCTTGGCTGACTGACAGAACTGCACCGCATTTCTAAGCCTGGTGTTTCTCATGGAGGTTAAAATGTATGTAGATAGCATCATCGACTCAATGGGTGTTAATCTGAGCTAACTCCAGGAGATAGTAAAAGACAGGAAAGCCTGGCATGGTGCAGTCCACAGGGTTGCAAAGGCATGGACATGACTCAGTGACTGAACAACAACAATGCAATTTTTAGAGATTTCCTTGTGCACTATATAATTTAAAGTTATGCTTTATAATTCATAGAAAGGATTGTTGTGAGATTAAATGGGATAATATATGTAATGTTCTTATCATAATGCCTTATACAAAATACTCATTAAATATTTAGACTGATATTCAATTCTGTTCAGTTGCTCAGTCGCGTCCGACTCTTTGTGACCCCATGAATCGCAGCATACCAGGCCTCCCTGTCCATCACCAACTCTTGGAGTTCATTGAAACTCATGTCCATCGAGTCAGTGATGCCATCCAGCCACCTCATCCTCTGTCGTCCCCTTCTCCTCCTGCCCCCAATCCCTCCCAGCATCAGAGTCTTTTCCAATGAGTCAACTCTTCGCATGAGGTGGCCAAAGTACTGGAGTTTCAGCTTTAGCATCAGTCCTTCCAATGAACACCCAGGACTGATCTTTAGGATGGACTGGTTGGATCTCCTTGCAGCCCAAGGGACTTTCAAGAGTCTTCTCCAACACCACAGTTCAAAACCATCAATTTTTCAGTGCTCAGCTTTCTTCACAGTCCAACTCTCACATCCATACATGACCACTGGAAAAACCATAGCCTTGACGAGACAGACCTTTGTTGGCAAAGTAATGTCTCTGCTTTTTAATATGCTATCTAAGTTGGTCATAACTGTCCTATTAGGAATGTCCATTCATAAGCTAAGGTGCCAAACAGTCGATTTTTCCATTTTCACTAAGAAAATTCCATTTCTTTTTTGACACCCCCACCCCAATACCAACCTGCCAGGATGACTGGACCTTTGACTTCACTTGATATCTGTGGTTTAGTTTCCATCGTGTTGCCACAGTCCCAAAGTTTAATCCTATTCAGATGCTTGGGAGGGAATTCAGTAGCTGGAGGCATTTGGTGCTTGGTTTCCCTTTCACGTCAGTCAGTTCCGGTCAGTCACTCAGTCATGTCTGACTCTTTGTGACACCATGGACTGCAGCATGCCAGGCTTCCCTGTCCATCACCAACAACCAGAGCTTGCTCAAACTTATTTCCATTGGATCAGTGATTCCATCCAACCATCCTACCCTCTGTCATCCCCTTCTCCTCCTGCCTTCAGTCTTTCTCAGTATCAGAGTCTTTTTCAATGAGTCAGTTCTTCAAATCAGGTGGCCAAAGTATTGGAGTTTCAGTTTCATCATCAGTTCTTCCAATGAATATGCAGGACTGACTTCCTGTAGGACTGACTTCCTGTAGGACTGACTGGATCTCCTTGCAGGCCAGGGGACTCTCAAGAGTCTTCTCCAACACCACAGTTCAAAAGCATCAGTTTTTTTAGCACTCGGCTTTCTTTAGGTTAGAACGAAGGGCATTTTACACAGGTTGCTGTTAAAATGTCATCCGTTCTACTGCTCCAGAATCCTGAAATCCCAGTATTTCTATTGCTGTACCTATATAGTCCATGGGACTTGGACATGACTGTATTGCTACTTGTATGCCCAGGATAAAACTTGGGTATCCCATCTCTCCTGACATATCATATAGTCCTCATTTGGGTCTTGTTATTTCCATTGCACCATCTGGGGCAGCAGGTTATGAGAACCAATAACTCCCAGATGTCTCAATCTGTCTCTGCTCTTTTTTTTTTCTCTCTCTCTCTTTTTTCATAGCCAGGGGAAGAAAAATCTCTTGCTAATTAATCTGTTGGAGACTGATATCAATCCTCTGTTTTCTGCTGAGATCATTTGTCTAATAATTATCTTTGGCTTTTGAAACAAAAATATTAAAATATGGAAACTTTGAGGCAAATTTGATTTTCTATCCTATCTCTTCCCCGTTTATTATCTTACCCAAATTATTTGTACTAATTATTCTGGGAATATGCTGATATAAAAATCAGAAACTCTTTGGAGCTTTGACTAGTTCTAACCCAGACATACCTTGTCAACTATGTTCTCAACTAAGTAGAGATCAATTCTATCCTCTAGCCTTGTCTGAGCTCTTTTTATCTAATTGCCTCATCCTTAACTTGAAAGTGAAAGTGTAATGGACTATAACTGTAGCCGACAGGCTTCTGTGTCATTCTTCAGGCATGGATATTAAAGTGGGTTTTCATTCCTTTCTCCAGGGGATCTTCCCATCCCAGGGATTGAAACTAGTTCTCCCACATTGTAGGCAGACTCTTTACCATCTGAGCCATCAGGGAGGCCCTCTCATCCCTACTTGGCTGTGGTCTTTTTCCTTGAATTATCTTCCCACTTCACTTCACCCCGAGGCTTCTTATTCTATTGTCATCATTCATCTTTTGGGGGGAAGTACTGATCAGCCCTGACAGAAGAGTTCCATGGGCTAAAGATGACTAAAGCTATCTTTTTCTTTCTTCTTTTTTAATTGGAAGAAAATTGCAATACAATGTTGTGTTGGTTTCTATCATACAAAAATGTAATCAGCCATATTATACATATATCACCTTACTCTTGAGCCTCCCTCCCCTCTCTCTGTTCCCCACCCTCCCAGCCAGGTCATCACAGAGTCCCAGGCTGGGCTCCCTCCTTTATATAGCAACTTCTCACCAGCTCTCTATTTTACTCATGGTAGTGTATGTAATGTCAATGCTACCAGCCATTTATTTTACATATGGTAGTGTATGTATGTAGATACTACTTTCTCTATTCATCCCACTCTTTCCTTCCTCTACTGTGTCCACAAGACCCTTCTCTACACCTGTGTTTCCATTCCTTCCCTGCAAATAAGTTCATCAATACCATTTTTCTAGATTCCATATATAGGCATTAATATACTATGTTTATTTTTCTCTTTCTGACTTACTTCACTCTGTATAACAGGCTCTAGGTTCATCCACCTCACTAGTTGTTGCTCATAAGCTAAGTCATGTCCAACTATTTGTAGCCCCATGACTGCAGCACATCAGGTTTCCCTGTCCTTCACTATTTCCCAGAGTTTGCTCAGGCTCATGTCCATTGAGTTGGTGATGCTATCTAACCATCTCATCCTCTATTACCCCCTTCTCCTGCCCTCAGTCTTTCCAAAGATCAAGGTCTTTTCCAATGAGTTGGCTCTTTGCGTCAGGTAGCCAAAGTATTGGAGCTTCAGCTTCAGCATCAGTCCTTCTAATGAATATTCAGGGTTGACAATCCATCACTTTGCCTTATTCAGCATTTCTAGAGGTTGCCAGCATCATGTGGCTCATAGCTCCTCTCTTTCAGCATCCAAGAAGCAACAATATGTTGAGTCCTTCTCATATCACATCTTTGTTCCTTCTCCTTCTGTCTCATCTCTCTAACCCAGCCTAGAAAGTTGCCCATGTTTAATTAGATTGGACCCAACCAGAAAATCTAAAAGAATAATATTCTTACTCAAGGTGCACATCTTGGTCTATTCACATCTGCAAATTCCCTTGTCATGTAAGGTTACACATTTACAGATTTGGGGGTTTAGGGTCTGGATATTTTTATAGAACCACTGTTCTGCCTATCACAATTTATTTACTAATATTTTTATGACTTTTATAGCTATTTTCAGCAGAAGAGCTGCTCCATTACTAAGTATTCCATCATGACCATCATGTAAAGGAAGAAAATAAATTTGTGGGATAGTTTTATGTGGCATAAAACTAAACTTATTATTTAAAATTTAAAAACATGATTTTAGATTTGAAAGGAATACCTTACTCTTATACTTGAATATAATATATTTCACTTGTTTAGCATTTTACATATTTGGATATTATTTTTAGATTGTTATATTTTATNATTTTATAATTTGAAAAAAAGTTATGTTAATATATCTCACTTCATCAACAAAGATTGAAATAATGAGCATCCAAAAATCTAAAAATCTTTAAAATTAGCATATTCTAAAGCAGAAGAATAAGGAATGATTGTAAGTGGTGTTTATGTTGATGCTACAAGACATTATTCTGTGTACCAATAGACAGAGATAGTCACCATTTTTGTCATGCTCTATCTTGTATTGTAATAGTTTTGAATTATGCAAAGACTTTGGCAAGGCAGACTTTAGCATAAAATCTAACTGCCTCATATGAGTAAAACATTTTGTTACAAAGATTATTGCTAAAGATGGTACAGAAAATGTCTGAAACATAAAGTTAAACATAAATAAAAGTAAAATTATTTTATAAAGTTATAACAAACATTTTACATTGAAACTGTTTCAAACATTCGATTAGTGAATTGAATGAAGTAAGGGGAGAGATTGCAGAACTCCTTGAGAAATATGTGGCAAGGTAGAAAAGGGAAGCTAACAGAAAAGTTTACAGTGGTTAAAAAGTTAGGAAATGTTAGCACATTAATACCTACCTAGAGAGGACGGGAGAAGATGGCGGAGGAATAGGATGGGGATACCACTTTCTCCCTCACAAATTCCTCAAAAGAATATTTCAACACTGAGCAAACTCCACAAAAAACTTCTGAATGCTGGCAGAGGACATCAGGCACCCAGAAAAGCAGATCATTGCCTTCAAAAACAGGTAGGGAAAAAATATAAAAGACGAAGAAAAAAGAGACAAAGGAGATGGGGAGGGAGCTCTGTCCCGGGTAGGGAAGCCCGTCCCGGGAAAGGAACTTTAAGAAGAGAGGTTTCCAAACACCAGGAAACACTCTCCCTGCCGAGTCTGTGGTGAGCCTTGGAAACAAAGAGGGCAACATAACAAGAAAGATGAATTAATGAATAATTAAAACCAATAGATTACAAACCCAACAGTAACTTCCCCAGTGGAAAAGCAGCACAGACACCTGCATCCGCCACTAGCAAGTGGGGGCAGGGCAGGGACGCCCGGGAGGCGTGGGTTGCAAGGCTTTGTAAGAATCGGGCAGGAACGCCCGGCACGTAACCGGAATGAACTAACTTGGGCTAGTAAACCAGACTGGGGGATAGCTAATCACGTGAAAAGCTGGAACATAAGACACTGCCAAGACCGCACACAGAACAAAGGACAGAACGGAAATAGCTGGCTGCAGACCATCCCCTGCCAGGGACAGACACCCAGAGCCGTAAGGGCTGGAAAGGGACAATCGCAGCCCCTGAGAGACTTTTCCTACCAAACGTCAAGCAGGCTTCTTTGTTAAAACTTCTGGGGGTGCTGGTCAGTCATCATCTGTCTCACAAGGGGCCCCAGCGGTATACCCAGAAAACAGAGCAGCAGAGGCGAGAAACGTGGCAAGTCGCAGAGACTGCGTTCGCCAAACACCTGAGACACTCTGACCCGGGAAGGGCACAAAACGCAGTCCCAAACCAATCTGCGCCTCTGGGGGATAACTGAGCGCCAAACCCAAGCGGCTTAGACTGGGGAAGGGCACTCAGCCTAGGGCCAGCCTCAGACGGTTCCCAGCGTAGCAACGTAGAGCCCGAGTGGTTTGTGCACCATGAGCAGGGGCAGACCCAGCGGGACTGAGACACTGTGTATACACAACAGTGTTATTTGTGTGCAGCATCCCTCCCTCCCCACAGCGTGATTGAACAAGTGAGCCAAAAAAAAAAAAGGGGGGGGTCCACCACCGCCTCCCCTCCCCATGCCAGGATGGAAATCAGACACGGAAGAGACCAGCAAACAGAAGTTAAACAGAGGGAACCACCTTGAAAGTGACCCAACACGGCCCACAACTCCAGAGAAAGAGCCAGATATATCTTTACTATTTTTACAATCATTACCCCCCCCCTTTTTCCCTTTTTTCTCCCTTTTTTGTCTAACTTTTTAAAATTGATAAGCCCTGTATTTCCCTTTTAATTTTTTATTTCTGAAACTATTTCTCTTCAAAAACAAAAACTACTTTTTAAAGCAAACACCATACATAGTCTTTGTGAGGTTGTTGATGGGGTTTTTTAATAATTCTTGTGGCTTTGTTTTTGTTTGTCCATTTGTTTGTTTTCTTGTTGTTTTTTTTTTTAATATTTTTCCTTCTGCATTTCATTAATATTGTATTTTTGAAAATCCAACCTCTACTCTAGATAAAATTTTCGCTTTTTAGTTTTTGTTGTCAATTTTGTAGATTTAAAAACCTCACTACCCAGTTTTACTTGAGAGCAAGATTACTGGCTTGACCACTCTCTCCTCCTTTGGACTCTCCTTTTCTCCACCAGGTGGCCTCTATCTCTTCCCTCCACCTTCTCTTCTCTATCCAACCCTGTGAATCTCTGTGTGTTCCAGATGGTGGAGAACACTTAGGGAACAGACTATGGGCTGGATCTGTCTCTCTCCTTTTCATTTCCCTCTTTTAACCTCCTGACCACCCCTGTCTACTTCCTCCCTCTCCTCTTCCCTGTATAACTCCGTGAACATCTCTGAGCAGGAGCGCACATAAGGAAGTGATTACTGGCTAGCTTGCTCTCTCCTCTTTTGATCCCACCTCATCTCATTCCAGTCTTCTCTAACTACCCCCTTCCTCTTCTCTTCTCTATGTAACTCAGTGAACCTCTCTGGGTGTCCCTCAATGTGGAGAATCTTTTCATCTTTAACCTAGATGTTTTTTCATCAGTGCTGTATAGAGGGAGAAGTCTAGAGGCTACTGTAAAAATAAAACTGAAAACCAGAAGCAGGAGGCTTAAGTCCAAAGCCTGAGAACATCAGAGAACTCCTGAATCCAGGGAACATTAACCAATAGAAGCTCATCAAATGCCTCCATACTTACACTAAAACCAAGCCCTGCCCAAGGGCCAATAAGCTCCAGAGCAAGACATACCATGCAAATTCTCCAGCAACACAGGAACACATCCCTGAGCTTCAATATACAGGCAGCTCAAAATTATTCCAAAACCATTGACGTCTCATAACCCACTACTGGTCTCTCCAGTGCACTCCAGAGAGAAGAAACCCAGCTCCACCCACCAGAACTCCAACACAAGCCTCCCTAACCAGGAAATCTTGACAAGCCACTGATACAACCCTACCCACAGT
>SJYQ01004275.1:138013-154923 GCA_006410935.1 Redunca redunca
AAAAAAAAAAAACAACCTACCTAGAAGATATATAACCACAGTCTGCCAGGCTCCTCTGTCCATGGATTTTTCCAGGCAAGAATACTGGACTGGCTTGCCATTTCCTACTCCAAGAATATAAATACAAGATTATATTAGATATAAATACAAGATGAATACAATATAAATATAAATGCAAGATATAGGAAAATATAAATAAAAATATAAATACAAGATATCAAAGGACAGAAATATAAAGGTATCAGTCAAATTTGTAGGGGAATTAAAACATTTTCTTATATTGTCAAGCTAAATGAACTTAGAAAACCATGGTGTAATAACAAAAAGAGAAAGTTTCAGTTATCTTGAAATATATTGTATAATTTCTTTCCAAAAATAGTCTGGAATTATTCTTAATGTTATTTAGTAAAACACTAAGATGTTTTACTAAATTACAGGATAAATATCATACTCTAGACTTTTAGAAATTGCAAATAATGCAGTAGGAGTAGCAAAAGGCAGTAGGATAAACTATTAATTGTTGCCCTTGACATGTAATTAATGTAGACTTTTATGATTTACAAAATATGTTCATAATCTTTTCTTTTTTTACAACTCTATGAGGTAGCAAAGGAAAGAAATAGCTTAGTGGTATTTGAAGTTTACAGAATACTGTTTTCTTTGCTTCCAGGTCCATTTTAAACTTTTAATTCTTTGCTTTCAAATTCTGATAATATTGGATGGAATCAAAACTGAAGGAAATGTTCCTTGCCCTACTTCCTAAAATGATGCAAGAATAGAGTCAGAAATGCCAAATGAATACAAAAGCAGCAAAGAGCAGAACATGCCAGTATTACCGAATAGCATATTTGGTATCATCAAGATACAATAGGTAAAATTTTTTACAAATTTGTCTATGTATACCAAAGAAATCTCCTACCTGTTTTATAAGTGAGACTATCTAAACACTGAAGCTGTTATAAAACTCAGTTTCAGATTTTAATTAAGAAGCTGAATGTTCTCCTCCAAAATCTCTGCTAGTAAGCTAGAAACTCCTCAGATAGTGATTGGATTATCTATTTTGGAGAAAAGGGATAAAGGATACAATGTGCAAGATAAGTTGACATAATTACAGTTACTTGGGTTAAATCCATGAATCCATGCTATATTTTAGCAGAGCTGATTCTCCAGGAAATCTTAAATCTGACAAAGTTCCTCTAAGGAATTCTTATCCTGATTTGATCCAGATTCAGGACAAGAGTTGTGTTTATCTTTCCTCTTGTTTTTTTTTTTTTTTTTTTTTTCTATCCTTGCTACAAATTTTCATGCAAGTAATGATCATAGTGATAATGAAGGGAACAACAGAGAATGAGATGGTTGGATGGCATCACTGACTCAATGGACATGAGTTTGAGAAAACTCAGGGAGAAGCTGAAAGACAGGGAAACCTGGTATGCTGCAGTTCATGGGGTTACAGAGTCACACATGACTGAACGGCTGAACAATGATCATGGCTATACAGTGAAGCTTTTGCCATTGAAATAGTCCCAAGGGCAATGACTGGGAAGTTAGAAAGAAGGAAAGGTTATAACTCCATATTATGTCAGAATACATCATAGATACCATAATATGAAATCTACAAAGAATGATACTGAAAGATCTCTCTCTTCTCTCACCAGCACTTCCTGCTGGCCTCTCAGAGAGGACCTGCCTTAACACAATAGCATTTGACTTCAGACCAATTTTCACTTTAAGAGGAGGAAATAAAAAATAAAAATATATTTAAAAGTAAAGAAAAATTAATATATATATATGTTTTTAATTCATTTATTGTAGTTAGATGGTAATTACTTTACAATATTGTAGTGGTTTTTGCCATACATTGATATGAATCAGCCATGGGTTTACATGTGAAAAATTAATATTTAAGTGTATATTCCTACATGTAGGGGAAAATATACTTTAATGTCACTGGGAAGTGATCTCAATAAAATCATTCAATATGAGGAGTGTTCCATCTTGCTCAGATAGCAAACCAGCTAGGGATTTGTGTCTCTTTTATGTAAAGATTTCACTAAGGATCAAAGAGAGTGTTTTTACCAGTTTCCTAAATGTAAACATTAAGAAACAAGAAATTCAGCCTGTATCTTCAGCATTTGTTTGTTTGTTTTCCCAGAAAAAGTGCAGCAAATTGAATATCCTGTTGACATTATGTCAATATATTTTAACTTGTGCTCTTTGGGAAAAGAGACATTTTGTTTTCTTTTTTAGATTACTTTTACTTATCTCTAAATATATAATATCTCCAAATTAGATAATGTTAATATTATACAAGAATCTAAATAATGATAAAAAGTTAATTTAAAAACTGCCATTTCCTGAGTTGACATTTGCAGTATGAAGTTATTCTGTTCTTAACTCTCAGATCCACTTTTTCATGATGACTTCCCTTGTAGCTCCGCTGGTAAACAATCTGCCTGCAATGCAGGAGACCTGGGATCAATCCCTGGGTCGGGAAGATCCCCTAGAGTAAGGAAAGGCTGCCCACTCTAGTATTCTGGCCTGGAGAATTCCTGGAGGCAAAGAGTCAGAAAAAACTGAGCAACTTTCACTTTCACTTTTCTTCATGATGGCTTCATGCAAATGGAGGTACATTCATGTCTTTGCTATGACATCACGACTTTAAACTATGTATGAGTTTGTTTGTACTACACTAAGACCTAAAAACAATATATAAATATATCATATATCCTCATTTGTAAATAAATTTATAAACCAATAATTTTCAATGTTAAAAAGTAAAGTAAATCTCACCAAATGACGCTATAGTTATTCAGAATCATAAAATTCTACATATATACTTCTGCTGATGACTGCACATAAGACCTTATTCTAGCTTTAACATACAATTTTCTTTGATATGGAAATCTCCTAAACTATAAATGCTCCAGTGGTAACACTGCTTGCATCTCATTCAGCATTGAGGATGATCAGGTTCAAATGCAAGAAGCTTCATCTCTACCACATCAACTCAACTAGCTAGTTCTTTAACTGAGTTTGAAAGGAAAAATACTGCTCCCAACCCCAACCCAAATAAGACCACCTCTTCACTTTTGTCAAGTCTATATCTAAGCATCCTTTGAATTTACCTGATTGAAGGATCCAGTCCCAGTGAAGAGTCCAGCTCCAGGACAAAATCCTATGTGTGATTTTTCAGACCCCACCATTGACAATCACAAAGGCTTGACCTGCAGCCTCACAGGGAAAAAGCTTCCTTTTCCACACCTGGCTTGTGGACAAGCCATGAACTACAGCCTTTGAAGGGAGTTGCAGTCAAGGACTTGGGTACTCCTGGCCGGCCTTGCTCACATGCATATCTGCATTCTTAGTTCATACACCTTCATTTGGAGTCCATTTTATCTGGATACTGAACAGAGGCCTTCTTGTTCTGCTGCTGCTGCTGCTGCTGCTGCTGCTGCAAAGTCGCTTCAGTCCTGTCTGACTCTGTGCGACCCCATAGACGGCAGCCCACCAGGCTCCCCTATCCCTGGGATTTTCCAGGCAAGAACACTGGAGTGGGTTGCCATTGCCTTCTCCGTTTCTGTTCTGAAACCTCCTTATTGAGGGAAGGGATAAAGAGGAAACCTAAATTGGTTTCTTCACTCTGAGTCAAAACTCAATACATCTCCACTCCTAGTTTTCCTCCTCACCATCCTAGGTTTATACCACTTCAGGGACCTTCTCTACAGCAGACACCCACACATCTATACTGTCCACCTCCTTTGACCTCCATGCCATTCTTGACGGGAAATGAAAGCTGGAGGGGACAGGAGAAATTGCTGCTTTCTCTGGTTTAGACGTTGATTATACTATTTCAGTAAGAGATCAAAGACTTAACTATTACTTTTATTTTTGACTTGTTCTTTTAATCAACTATTTCTAAATCTGGCAACACAGCTCTCTGCAGCTCAGCTGAGCTCCTGCCTGACATCTAGTACTTATGAAAAAGTGAGGCAGTGAAAGTGTTAATTACTCAGTCCCACTCATTGCAACTCTCTGAGCTGTAGCCCACCAGGCTCCTCTGTCCATGGAATTCTCTGGGCAGGAATACTAGAGTGGATCTTCCCAACCCAGGGATCAAACCTGGGTCTCCTGCATTGCAGGCACATTTTTTACTGCCTGAGTACTTACACCCATCCATAAATATGAGAGTCTAACAATTAAAATTTTCTGGCTTTTATCATAACAAAATAGATGGTTAATGTGGGAAATCACCAATATATAAGAAGCATAAAGTACTAGAGAAGTAATAAAATTTTAAATTATAACCTATTAAGCATCTATTATCAATAATATACTATGGTGGCAGATTCAAACAGCATGTATGTCACTCTTCACTCTACCCCTTGATGTTGTTCTTAATATTATGACCATTTATGTGTAAGCAAAATGGAATTCAGAGATGCTAACTAGCAAAGCTACAATGTTTGTTAGGTTCAGAATTAGAGTTTGAATAATTCTCTTATTCAAAGCCCTTGTTTTTCTTCTGGTTTACTGCAATGTAGCTATCTTTCTAATAGATATATGTGCAATGATATTTGTTTAATTAAATTTAAATATTAATATTTTGATAAATAGAATCTGAGCTTCAGGGCTAGTCTAAAATTAGCTCTTCTGCTTTACTTCTAAAATTAATTGACTATCATCCCAAGTTATAGCAACCTGTTTTTCATGGCTTAATATTAGTGTTTCTGATTTTATCATGGAAACTTTTATTTTACAGGATCTGAAGCTAAGACCTAAGATAGAAGGGCTTTGGAGTGCCAGATATGTCTTAGTTCTGTATCATTGTCAGTCTGTCAATTTAAAAAATATTAATAAAGTAGAAAGAAGTAGAAGGAGAGAAAAGGTCAGGAGCATTTTTTTTTCCATATAAGTTTACTTGTTTCTGCAAATGGTCTCAATGAATCATTTCAAATTTGAACAAGAAACAGATGTCAGTTAATTAGAGAGTTGCTTTAATGACATGGTTGCATAGGTATGGCACACAAAACATCTGTGTTCTAGTACCTAACATTAATTTAATTTCTTTACAGGAATCATTTAAATTTTTCTTCATTTTCAATAAATTATTTTTCACTACACAAAATAACATTATAGTTATGAAATTGTTGCCATCTAAATAGACTACTGTGAGGCTGACTCAACAGCCATCACTAGAAAAGTTTTGTATCCTCATAAAGAATTGTATACAAAAATAACAAGTAAGAGTCAATTAATTCTGAATGATGTAGATATTACATTTTTGTATCACATGAGAATATTTAAGGATTATTACTTTGCCAACAAAGGTCTATATAGTCAAAGCTATGGTTTTTCCAGTAGTCATGTACAGATGTGAGAACTGGACCATGAAGAAGGCTGAGAGCCAAAGAATTGATGCTTTTGAATTGTGGTACTGGAGAGGACGCTTGAGAGTCCTTTGGACAAAGAGACCAACCCAGTCAATCCTAAAGGAAATCAACCTGGAATATTAATTGGAAGGACTGATGCGGAGGCTGAGGCTCCAGTACTTTGGCCACCTGATGCAAATAGTCACCTCATTGGAAGAGACCCTGATGCTGGGAAAGACTGAAGGCAGAGGAGAGAGGGGTGGCAGAGGATGAGATGGTTGGATAGCATCACTGATTCAACTGACATGAATTTTAGAAAACTCTGGGAGATAGTGGCAGACAGAGGAGCCTGTCATGCTGCAGTCCATTGGGTCACAAAGAATAGGATATGTCTTAGTGACTGAACAACAAAAAAGGATTAATAAGTCACACCACATGCAACTGTAAAATGTCATTTTAGGATCTGAGCTTTTTCAGATTTCACTTTACTCTCTCTGTCTGTCATTATACATATGAAACACAAGATAAGAATCAGATGACTATTTGATATCTAAGCAATTTATTTGGATGAATAATGCATGTTTTACTCTCATTAATAAATCTAAAACTTTAAATATATATGCATATATTATGTTTATGCACATATATGCATATATTATATTATATATTATATATGCATATATCAGTTTAGTTCAGTTCAGTCACTCAGTCATGTCCAACTCTTTAAGACCCCAGGAATTGCAGCACGCCAGGCCTCCCTGTCCATCACCAACTCCCAGAGTTCACTCACCCTCACGTCCATCCAGTCAGTGATGCCATCCAGCCATCTCATCCTCTGTTGTCCCCTTCTCCTCCTGCCCCCAATCCCTCCCAGCATCAGAGTTTTTTCCAATGAGTCAACTCTTCACATGAGGTGGCCAAAGTANACAGATTTCTCAAGAGACAGGTCAGGTGGTCTGGTAATCCCATCTCTTTCAGAATTTTCCACAGTTTATTGTGATCCACACAGTCAAAGGTTTTGGCATAGTCAATAAAGCAGAAATAGATGTTTTTCTGGAACTCTCTTGCTTTTTCCATGATCCAGTGGATATTGGCAATTTGATCTCTGGTTCCTCTGCCTTTTCTAAAACCAGCTTGAACATATAGATGCATATATATGTTTATATATAATGGTTACCATGTGTCAGGCACTGATTAAAGTACTTCAAGAACTTTCATTTGGTCCTTTAAGTCCTATGAGACAATTATGATAGTCCACATGTGTAAACAAGGAAACTAAAGTTTAGTAAGGTTTTAGTAAATGCCAAGAGTCACAATATCAGCAAGTGACAAAGCTGATTTAAAAACCATGGCTTCTCTTACTTCAGTATTTGCTTTTAGCCTCTGGGTCCACTGCCTTTGAGAAATTTGCCCTACTTCTAGCAGAGTTCCATATAGGCATAACTCATTTTACTACACTTCACTTTATTACACTTTGTAGATATTGTATTTTTCACTAATTGAAACCTATTTGTGCTATTTTCCAACAGCATTTTCTCACTTCTGCATGTCACATTTTGGTAATTCTTGTAATACTTCAAACTTTTCATCATTATTTTGTGGTGATCTGTGATCACAGAATTTTGATGTTATTATTTTAATTGTTTGGGATGTTATATGTTAGGTAAAAACCCTAAGGTTTGCAGAATGGTAAATAAACATTGTTGCAAAAGTGTTAGCCACTCAGTCCTGTCTGACTCTTTGTGACCCTACGGACTATAGCTCATCAGGTTCCTTTGTCCATGAAAGTTTCCAGTCAAGAATACTGGAATAGGTTGCCATTCCCTTCTCCAGGGTATCTTCCAACCCAGGGATTGAACCCTTGTCTTCTTTACTGCAGGCAGATTTTTTACTGTCTGAGCCTCCAGGAAGTCCTGCAAATAAGCATTGGCTTCAACATACAATCACAATTTGCCTTAGACCCTGACAAAAGAGTCAGTTTGCTCTTGGAAGCCCTGAAACCAGGTATTGACTTCTCTTCCTGAGCTATGAAAGTCCTAAATGGCCTCTTCTTCCAGTATAATAATAACTACACATCTGTTTACAACGTGGTTTATGAATATTTTCAGCCCACCGTTGAGACCCACTGCTTCTTTCAATTACTACTGCTCATTAATAATGCACATGATTACCTAAGAGCTTTGATGGAAATGTACAAGATTAGTGTTGTTTTCTTGCTGGCTAACACAACACCTGTACTGTAACTAATCAATCAAGGAGTCATTTCAACTTCAAGTCTTACTTAAAGCACTTCATAAGGCTATAGCTACTATACATAGTGATTCCTCTAATGAATCTGGAGAAAGTCAGTTGAAAACCTTCTAGAAAGGGTTCAACCTTCTGGGTGTGATTAAGGATATTTGTGAATCATGGAAAGAAGTCCAAGTATCAACATTAGCAGGAGTTTGGAAGAAGTAGGTTCCAAACTTCACGGATGACTTCAGTTCAGTTCAATTCAGTTGAGTCGCTCAGTCATGTCCGATTCTTTGCAACCTCATGGACTGCAGCACAATGAGGCCTCCCTGTCCATCAACAACTCCCAGAGTTTACTCAAACCCATGGCCATTGGGTCAGTGATGCCATGCAACCATCTCATCCTCTGTCATCCCCTTCTCCACCCACTTTCAATCTTTCCCAGCATCAGGGTCTTTTCAAATGAGTCAGCTCTTCGCATCAGATGGTGAAAGTATTAGAGTTTTAGCTTCAATATCAGTCCTTCCAATGAATATTCAGGACTGATTTCCTTTAAGATGGACTGGTTAGATCTCCTTGCAGTCCAAGGGACTCTCAAGAGTCTTCTCCAACACTACAGTTCAAAATCATCAATTCTTCAGCTTTCAGCTTGCTTTATAGTCCAACTCTAATATCCATATATAACTACTGGAAAAACTGTAGCCTTGACGAGACAGACCTTTGTTGGCAAAGTAATGTCTCTGCTTTAATATACTGTCTAGGTTGGTCATAACTTTTCTTCCAAGGAGTAAGCATCTTAATTTCATTGCTGCACTCATCATCTGCAGTGATTTTAGAGCCCAGAAAATAAAGTCTGCCACTGCTTCCACTGTTTCCCCATCTATTTCCCATGAAGTGATGGAACCAGATGCCATGATCTTAGTTTTCTGAATGTTGAGCTTTAAGCCAACATTTTTACTCTCTTTCACTTTCATCAAGAGCTCTTTTTTCTTCACTCTCTTTTCTTCATCTTCTACCATAAGGGTGGTGTCATCTGCATATCTGAAGTTGTTGATATTTCTCCAAGCAATCTTGATTCCAACTTGTGTTTCTTCCAGTCCAGCGTTTCTCATGATGTACTCTGCATATAAGTTAAATAAGAAGGGTGACAATGTACAGCCTCGACGTACTCCTTTTCCTATTTGGAACCAGTCTGTTGTTTCATGTCCAGTTCTAACTGTTGCTTCCTGACCTGCATACAGATTTCTCAAGAAGTAGGTCGGTGGTCTGGTTTTCCTATCTCTTTCAGAATTTTTCACAGTTTATTGTGATCCACACAGTCAAAGGCTTTGGCATAATCAATAAAGCAGAAATAGATGTTTTTTTCTGGAACTCTCTTGCTTTTTGATGATCTAGCAAATGTTGGCAATATGATCTCAGGTTCCTCTGCCTTTTCTAAAACCATCTGAACATCTGGAAGTTCATGGTTCATGTATTGTTGAAGCCTGGCTTGGATGGATGACTTGGAGAGGTTCAAAACTTCAGTGGTGGAAGTAAGTGCTGATGTGGCGGAACTAGCAAGAGAACTACAATTGGAAGTAGAGCCTGAGAATGTGACTGAATGCTGCAATCTTATGATAAAATTTGAATGAATGAGGAGTTTCTTGTTACAGATGAGCAAAGAAAGTGTTTTCTTAATATGAAATCTACTCCCGGTGAACATGTTATGAAGACTGTTGAAATGACTACAAAAATTCAGAATACTACATAAAACTAGTCAATAAAGCAGTGGCAGGTTTTCAGAGCATTAACTTCAATTTCAGAATAAGTTCAACTATGTGTAAATGCTATCAAACAGCACTACATGCCACTGATAAATCATTGGTGAATTGAAGCATCAACTGCTGTGGCAAATTTCTTTGTCATCTTATTATAGGAAGCGCCATAGCCACCCCAACATTTGGTTGAACTGATCAGTCAGCAGCCATCAACACTGAGGTAAGACCCTCTACCAACAAGAAGATTACAACTCACTATAGGTTCAGATGGGATAGTTAGTATTTTTAGGCATTAAACTATTTTTGAATTAATGCATGTGCTTATTTTTAGACAGTGCTAAGCCTTTGACTGTGTGGATCACAATAAACTGTGGAAAATTCTGAAGGAGATGGGAATACCAGACCACCTGACCTGCCTCTTGAGAAACCTATATGCAGGTCAGGAAGAAACAGTTAGAACTGGACATGGAACAACAGACTGGTTCCAAATAGGAAAAGGAGTACGTCAAGGCTGTATATTGTCACCCTACTTATTTAACTTCTTTGCAGAGTACATGATGAGAAACGCTGGACTGGAAGAAACACAAGCTGGAATCAAGATTGCCAGGGGAAATATCAATAACCTCAGATATGCAGATGACACCATCCTTATGGCAGAAAGTGAAGAGGAAGTAAAAAGCCTCTTGACGAAAATGAAAGAGGTGAGTGAAAAAGTTGGCTTAAAGCTCAACATTCAGAAAATGAAGATCATGGCATCTGGTTCCATCACTTCATGGGAAATAGATGGGGAAACAGTGGAAACAGTGTCAGACTTTATTTTGGGGGGCTCCAAAATCACTGCAGATGGTGACTGCAGCCATGAAATTAAAAGACACTTACTCCTTGGAAGAAAAGTTATGAGCAACCTAGATAGCATATTCAAAAGCAGAGACATTACTTTGCCAACAAAGGTCCATCTAGTCAAGGCTATGGTTTTTCCAGTAGTCATGTACGGATATGCGAGTTGGACTGTGAAGAAAGCTGAAGAATTGATGCTTTTGAACTGTGGTGTTGGAGAAGACTCTTGAGAGTCCCTTGGATTGCAAGGAGATCCAACCAGTCCATTCTGAAGATCAGCCCTGGGATTTCTTTTGGAGGGAATGATGCTGAAGCTGAAATTCCAGTACTTTGGCCACCTCATGCGAAGAGTTGACTCATTGGAAAAGACTCTGATGCTAGGAAAGATTGGAGGCAGGAGGAGAAGGGGACAACAGAGGATGAAGATGGCTTGCTGGCATCACTGACTCGATGTACGTGAGTCTCAGTCAATTCTGGGAGTTGTTGATGGACAGGCAGGGAGGCCTGGTGTGCTGCGATTCATGGGGTCTTAAAGAGTCGGACATGACTGAGCGACTGAAGTGAACTGAACTGAATGTACACTTAAGACAGCAGTACAATGTAAACATGATTTTTATATGCACACCTCTTTGCAAATAGAAAATTATTTAAACTAGCAGTTCCCTCTCTTTGACACACTGTGAAAGTGAAAGTCGCTCAGTCATGTCTGACACTTTGCAACCCCACGGACTACATAGTCCATGGCATTCTCCAGGCCAGAATACTGGAGTGAGTAGCCTTTCCTCTCTTCAGGGGATCTTCCTGATCCAGGGGTTAAACCCAGGTCTTCTGCATTGAAGGCAGATTCTTTACCAGCTGAGCCACAAGGAAAGCCCAAGAATACTAGAGTGGGTAGCCTATACCTTCTCTAGCAGATCTTCCTGACCCAGGGATTGAACCAGGGTCTCTTGCTTTGCAGGCAGATTCTAACCAGCTGAGCTATCAGGGAAGCCCTCTTTGACACATTGGAATCCCAATTTTTTGGAACAATACTGGGGACCCAATTACCAGGAAAGTGACCACAGGTGCATTTTTAACTCATTTTATTGTGATACTTGTTTTATTGAGGTGGTCTGGAACTGAATGTGCATTCTTCTAGATATGCCTGTATATGGGACAGTTCCTATCTAGGCCTCTTCTTTTAATTATACAAGTTCATTATCTGTTGGTCTTCCTTTGTAGCTCAATTGATAAAGAATCTGCCTGCAAGGCAGGAGACCTGGGTTCAATCCCTGGGTCAGGAAGATTCCCCTGGAGAAAGAAAAGGCAACCCACTCCAATATTCTTGCCTGGAGAATCTATCGACAGAGGAGTGTAGCAGGCTAAGTCCATGGGGACACAAAGAGTCAGACATGACTTAGCAACACCACTATTAACTTCAGAGATGGCTGGATGGCATCACCAAATCAATGGATATGAGTTTGAAAAACTCCATGAGACAGTGAAGGATACGAAAGCCTGGCATGCTACAGTTCAAGGGGTCATAAACAGTAGAACACAATTTAATGACTGAACAATAAACTGTAGAATTCAGGAGTAGTCAGCTTACTTTCTCAGGATATTTCAGAATCTTTGTTTGGATCTAATTTTCAGTACATGCTTCAGGAGTATGACAATTTGGGCCAGCATCAGTATTTTCATAACAGCTCTTAAATCCAAGAGGAATGTACATAAAACACACACTGAGGGCTAAACCAAGAGTCCCCAGATTCAGACTAAAACACCCTTTATTTTCAGGAGGGAGTGATGATAAATTATTAGCAGCCCCTTGAATAAGAATCCAGTTGAGTACAGTTCAGTGGCTCTGCCGTTGCTGCTGCTGCTAAGTCGCTTCAGTCGTGTCCAACTCTGTGCGACCCCATAGATGGCAGCCCACCAGGCTCCCTTTTCCCTGGGATTCTCCAGGCAAGAACATTGGAGTGGGTTGCCATTTCCTTCTCCAATGCATGAAAGTGAAAAGTGAAAGTGAGTCGCTCGGTCGTGTCCGACTCTTCGAGGCCCCAGGGACTGCAGCCTAGCAGGCTCCTCCATCCATGGGATTTTCCAGGCAAGAGTACTGGTGGGGATGCCATCGCCTTCTCCTTTCAGTCGCTCAGTCGTGTTCAATTCTTTGCAACCCCATGGACTTCAGCACGCCAGGCTTCTCTAACCATCATCACTTCCGGAGCTTACTCAAACTCATGTCCATCGAGTCAGTGATGCCATCCAACCATCTCATCATCTGTTGTCCACTTCTCCTCCTGCCTTCAATCTTTCCGAGCATCAGGGTCTTTTCAAGTGAATCAGCTCTTCGCATCAGGTGGCCAAAGTATTGGAGTTTCAACTTCAGCATCAGTCCTTCCAATGATTATTCAGGACTGATTTCCTTTAGGTTGGATTGTTGGCTCTCCTTTCAGTCCAAGGGACTCTCAAGAGTCTTCTCCAACACCATAGTTAAATATCATCAATTCTTCAGTGCTCAGCTTTCTTTATATCCAACTCTAATATCCATACATGACTACTGGAAAAACCATAGCTTTGACTAGAAGGACCTTTGTTGGCAAAGTAACGTCCCTGCTTTTTAATATGCTGTCTAGGTTAGTTATAACTTTCCTTTCAAGGAGCAAAGCGTCTTTTAATTTCATGGCTGCAATCACCATCTGCAGTGATTTTGGAGCCCCCCCAAAAATAAAGTCTCTCACTGTTTCCATTATTTCCCCATCTATTTGCCATGAAGTGATGGGACCAGATCCCATGATCTTAGTTTTCTGAATGTTGAGCTTTAAGCCAACTTTGTCACTCTCCACTTTCACTTTCATAAAAGGCCTTTAGTTCTTCATCACTTTCTGCCATAAGGGTGGCATCATGTGCATACCTGAGGTTATCGATATTTCTCTTTAGCACTCTTGATTCCAGCTTGTGTTTCATCCAGCCCACCATTTCACATGATGTACTCTTCATATAAGTTATGCAATCTAGGTGACAATATACAGCTTTGATGTACTCCTTTCCCTATTTGGAGCAAGTCTGTTGTTCCATGTTCAGTTCTAACTGTTGTTTCTTGACTTGCATACATATTTCTCAGGAGGCAGATAAGGTAGTCTGGTATTCCCATCTCTTTCAGAATTTCCCACAGTTTATTGTGATCCACACAGTCAAAGGCTTTGGCATAGTCAATAAAGCAGAAGTAGATGCTTTTCTGGAATTCGCTTCCTTTTTAAATGATCCAATGGATGTTGGCAATTTGATCTCTGGTTCCTCTGCCTTTTCTAAATCCAGTTTAAACATCTGGAATTTCACAATTCACATACTGTTGAAGCCTTGCTTCGAGAATTTTGAGCATTACCTTACTAGCATGTGAGATGAGTGCTATTGTGCAGTAGTTTGAGCATTCTTGGCATTGCCTTTCCTTGGGATTGAAATGAAAACACCTTTTCCAGTCCTGTGGCCACTGCTGAGTTTTCCAAATTTGCTGGCATATTGAGAGCAGTGCTTTCATAGCATCATCTTTTAGGGTTTGAACTAGGTCAACTGGAATTTTATCACCTAAACTAGCTTTGTTCTTTGTGGCCCACTTGACTTTGCATTCCAGGATGTCTTACTCTAGGTGAGTGATCACACCATTGTGGTTATCTGGGTCATGAAGATCTTTTATGAATAGTTATTCTGTGTATTCTTGCCACCTCTTCTTAATATCTTCTGCTTCTGTTAGGTCCATACAATTTCTGTCCTTTATTGTGCCTATCTTTGCATGAAATGTTCCCTTGATATCTCTAATTTTCTTGAAAAGATCTCTAGTCTTTCCCATTCTATTGTTTTCCTCTATTTCTTTGCATTGATCACTGAGGAAAGCTTTCTTATCTCTTTTTGCTATTCTTTGGAACTCTGCATTCAGATGCTTATATCTTTCCTTTTCTCTTTTGCCTTTAGCTTCTCTTCTTTTCTCAGCTATTTGTAAGGCTTCTTCAGACAACCATTTTGCCTTTTTTGCATTTCTTTTTCTTGGGGATAGTCTTGATCACTCCCTCATGTACAATGTCATGAACCTCCGTCCATAGTTCTTCAGGCACTCCGTCTATCAGATCTAATCCTTTGAATCTATTTGTCATTTCCATTGTATAATCATAAGGGATTTGATTTAGGTCATACCTGAATGGTCTAGTGATTTTCCCTACTTTCTTCAATTTATGTCTGAATTTGGCAATAAGGAGTTTATGATCTGAGCCACAGTCAGCTCCCAGTCTTGTTTTTGCTGACTGTATAGAGTTTCTCCATCTTTGGCTGCTAAGAATATAATCAATCTGATTTCGGTATTGGCCATCTGCTGATGTCCATGTGTAGAGTCTTCTCTTGTGTTATTGGAAGAGGGTGTTTGCTGTGACCACTGCATTCTCTTGGCAAAATTCTATTAGCCTTTGACCCGCTTCATTTTGTTCTCCAAGGCCAAATTTGCCTGTTACTCCAGATATCTCTTGAGTTCTTACTTTTGCATTCCAGTCCCCTATAATGAAAAGGACATCTCTTTGGGGGGTGTTTTTCTAGAAGGTTCTTGTAGGTCTTCATTGAACTGTTCAACTTCAGCTTCTTAAGCATTACTGGTCAGGGCATAGACTTGCATTACTGTGATATTGAATGGTTTGCCTTGGAAACGAACAGAGTTTATTCTGTTGTTTTTGAGATTGCATCCAAGTACTGCATTTCGGACTCTTGTTGACCCTGAAGGCTACTCCAGTTCTAAGGGAGTCTTGCCTGCAGTAGTAGATATAATGGTCATCTGAGTTAAATTTGCCCATTCCAGTCCATTTTAGTTCACTGATTGACCACTTCCAATTTGCCTTGATTCATGAAGCTAACATTTCAGGTTCCTATGCAATATTGCTCTTTACTGCATCGGACTTTAATAATTCCATCACCAGTCACATCCCCAACTGGGTGTTGTTTTTGCTTTGGCTCCATTTCGTCATTCTTTCTGGAGTTATTTCTCCACTTTTCTCCAGTAGCATATTGGGCACCTACCACCCTGGGGAGTTTATCTTTCAGTGTCCTATCTTTTTGCCTTTTCATACTGTTCATCGGGTTTTCAAGGCAAGAATATTGAGGTGGTTTGTCATTCCCCTCTCCAGTGGACCACATTTTGTCAGAAGAAATGTAAAATACTCTCCAGTTTCAAGAGAAGTGCTAGAGAAAGTGTTTTGTTTTTTCTTTGAAATGCAGACATATTGCTGTGAGGAAGAGTGTTTAAAATTCAGTCTTGGTCACACAAACACACACACACACAACAGAACATATTGATATTTATATTTATATGAAATTCTATAAAAGGGGAAGTGACAATTTATTAGTATTCACTGGTGGTCAGGAGCTGAGGGACAATATGGATTCTTGTAGGATTCAAGGGAGTTTTTTGACTTGGAAATAGTCTACATGTTGACTTTGGTGAAAATTACATAACTGTGTACATTGTGTAAACTGTGTATAAAACTCAACTTAAATTTAAGTTTAAACTGAGTGAATTTTGTTACAGGTAAATTTTACTTCAGTAAAACTGTTGAAAAAGCTGTTAAAATGACTTGAAATAATGTATTTCTTTTCTGATTATATCACCAACTTTATATATAATAAAGTCCATTTGTTCCCATATGTTTTTAACTTTGTATGCATTTCTGTTTCTCCCTCTCTGGTTTCATTCTGATTATTCTTAAGTTAGGAAAGATTGAAAACTCTGAAACAATTTACATTCACAGAAGACTTGCTTTTGGTGGGCATCTTTCACATTGTTTCTCCTCCCATCTGAAGGTGAGAATTAATATTGATTTTTGGTTTACTAGGCCATCATTCCTTTTATTTCTTATTTAAAATTCCCTCCTTTGTTACTTATAAGGTATAATACTATAAACAATATCAGCACTTTGCTATTTTCACATAAAATATGCTGTAAACTAATCCACATAAGTGTACGGAAATGTTTCCTATCTCTTTTTACCATATATGGTACCTCACATAGGGAAACTAGAGACAGGACTTAGAGTAAAACTTGCTAATTGCCACATCTATATCATATCCCTCTCTTGTACTTCTTTTTGCCAGCCCAATCAGTGTAGTGCATCTTCTTGTAATAAGATCAAGAAAAACATGCAAAAAAATTACTTCCTATTGGAATGTCATGCAGATAGTTTTTTGAGACCCTGACCACTTAGACTGAGTTATCCCTTCACTGAGCATTATGCCATAATCTTAGTGTATTTTATCTTAATCAAGTAACTTACTTATTCAGTTAATAATCATATGATGTAACACTGAACAGAACTCAGACCTTGGCCCTATCTTTCCATTTTATATATGAAAAAACTGAGAACTAAGGGGTGTATCAGATTTCTATAACATTTTAATTTAAAAAACATGTTGATAATGAATGGGCTATATCTTTTTTATTTTTTTTTTATTTTTTTATTTTTTTTATAATTTTTATTTTTACTTTAGTTTACTTTACATTACTGTATTGGTTTTGCCAAACATTGACATTAATTCACCACGAGTGTATATGCGTTCCCAAACACGAATCCCCTCCCATCTCCCACCCCATACCATCCCTCTGGGTCCTCTCCCTGCACCAGTCCCAAGCATCCTGCATCCTGCATCAGACATCGACCGGCGACTCGTCTCCCACATGACAGTATACATGCTTCTATGCCAC
>SJYQ01004275.1:155196-186357 GCA_006410935.1 Redunca redunca
GCTTTCTTATCCATTCATCTGCTGATGGGCATCTAGGTTGTTTCCATGTTCTGGCTATTATAAACAGTGCTGCGATGAACATTGGGGTACATGTGTCTCTTTCTATTCTGGTTTCCTCGGTGTGTATGCCCAGGAGTGGGATTGCTGGGTCATAAGGCAATTCTATTTGCAGTTTTTTAAGGAATCTCCACACTGTTCTCCATAGTGGCTGTACTAGTTTGCATTCCCACCAACAATGTAAAAGGGTTCCCTTTTCTCCACACCCTCTCCAGCATTTATTGCTTGCAGACTTCTGGATCGCAGCCATTCTGACTGGTGTGAAGTGGCTGGAAATTAAAGCAAGAATAAACAAATGGGATCTAATCAAAATTAAAAGCTTCTGCACAACAAAGGAAAATATAAGCAAAGTGAAAAGACAGCCTTCTGAATGGGAGAAAATATATCTTTTTTAAAAAAACTTTTTTGAGGTATGCACTTGAAACAATAGATCCTTAAAAAACTGAAAAGTCAAGCTTTTAAAAAAAAATCACCTCACAACATTATATATATATATATAATATAATATATAATATATATATAATCTGTGTAATCTGTATATAAGTGCCCTACAATTAGTTCTATAATTAGTGTTTCACGTCTCCATTTTTCTCCTTTAATAATCTCTTCCTTCTACTCATCACCTTTGTTTCAAATTCTGATGATGCCTTTGACTAGATGTGAGTTATTGCTTTAGGTAAGTGGTACAAGTGTTTTTTCTAAACTTTTCTTGGATGTCACAATTTTTCTACCTCTTATCCTCTCTATATCTGGAATTCTAAGATTGTCTCTTTATTCATTTAATCCATCGCTGAAAAGTTTTAGGAGGTCCCATTTCACAAAAAGACGGAACAGCTTGGCTGAACTTTCTTAAAGGAAGGGTACACCTTATCAGTAAAATTTCCTTGTGTCTTATTGCCCCTGGACTGCACACAACCGAGTGCTGACTTGTCTTCCTCTTTGGACTTTAGACTTTTTTTCCATTAAATACTTTCCTTGTAGAAAGATAATTTTCTAGTATTGTAATATTTATTAATCCAAATCAGTTCAGTTCAGTTCAGTCGCTCAGTCGTGTCCAACTCTTTGCCACCCCATGAATCGCAGCATGCCAGGCCTCCCTGTCCATCACCAACTCCCAGAGTTCACTCAGACTCACATCCATCGAGTCAGTGATGCTATCCAGCCATCTCATCCTCTGTCGTTCCTTTCTCCTCCTGCCCCCAATCCCTCCCAGCATCAGAGTCTTTTCCAATGAGTCACCTCTTCGCATGAGGTGGCCAAAGTACTGGAGTTTCAGCTTTAGCATCATTCCTTCCAAAGAAATCCCAGGGCTGATCTCCTTCAGAATGGACTGGCTGGATCTCCTTGCAGTCCAAGGGACTCTCAAGAGTCTTCTCCAACACCACAGTTCAAAAGCATCAATTCTTTGGCACTCAGCCTTCTTCATAAATCAGGCACATATTTACCATAGATTTGTACTTAACTCATGATTGTGAGTGGAAAAAAAAATGTGAAAACGTGAGAAAATGGGTAGCAATATAACATTTAGTTATAAAACACTATTTTTTGAATGCAAGAGATTCTTAGATTCTATTAATGTATTTTAAAAGTCTCATGCAAACCTACAGTAAGACCAGATTAATGTCTGGAATAAGACTTTAGCCAACATTCAAATACCTGGAATCAAAATGCACTACCCAACTTAACACTTACAGCCTTCTTTACACTTAATTTGAATTGTCTACTGTCTCCCATCTCAGGGGAGAAGGTAGGTGATATAGTGGTAACCTTGCTAGCACTTTTTGGCAACCCAGTGAGCACAGAGTGACATTCTGCTATATTAAGTGTGAAGGCTTTGCAACTGGGAGTGTGGTTTACTATGGACATTTGTGACACTGTGGATTATGTGTGGAGCATCAACTTGTTCCCCAAGATACTGTAAAATTAATACTTTTTCACAAAGACACCTGGACACCAAAGCCAATTTGTGTGAGCACCACATTTCTTGTATTATTGTGCTATGCTATTTTTGCCTTTGCTATAAATAACATCACATATGAATGGCAGTTTCACAGTCTAAAAAAGTTTGGGTATTTTTTGCATCTATTTAATACATTCTGATACGTCTCAAAACATGAGGAGGTAACAACATAATTATATCTTGCTATTATCCATAATGCAAAGATAATTTATTTGGTACCTCTACTTTATATGTCTAAATCCTTTAGTATTAACTGATAAATCATCAAAATCAGATATAAAGTAATTTATGATTACCATAAGGAATAACTTAAGACAATGACTTTAAAGATGAAAAGTTATATTAAAATGAACTAAAACACTTTCAAAAGTGAATAAGCATGTTTTATCTAGACTAGTAGTTTCAAAAAGACAGTTTAATTAACATTACTATGAATTTTGCCTTCAAACTAGGATTTTCTCTTTCAAAGAATTCTATAATTGCTTGCCTGACTGTAAGTTCCTAATATATCACAAAAGATATTTCAATGATTATTCTTTAATTCTTCATCTTGACTAAGTTACTGCCCCAGAAGTGTTATCTGCTTATTGCTATTAATAATTTCCAATGTTAAAACCTATCTCAGATGCACAGATTTCTTAATTACAAATTGAATTTTCTTTTTTTTTGTCTTTTTAATTTTTATTTATATTTGTTTGTTTGTTTGTTTGTTTTTTACTTTATTTTACTTTACAATACTGTATTGGTTTTGCCATACATTGACATGAATCCACCACGGGTGTACATGCGTTCCCGAACATGAACCCCTCTCCCACCTCCCTCCCCATAACATCTCTCTGGGTCACCCCCGTGCACCAGCCCCAAGCATCCTGTATCCTGCATCGGACATAGATTGGCGATTCGTTTTTTACATGATAGTATACATGTTTCAATGCCATTCTCCCGTCTCATCCCACCCTTTGCCTCTCCCTCAGAGTCCAAAAGCCACCCTACACATCTGTGTCTCTTTTGCTGTCTCGCATACAGGGTTATCATTACCATCTTTCTAAATTCCATATATATGTGTTAGTATACTGTATTGGTGTTTTTCTTTCTGGCTTACTTCACTCTGTATAATAGGCTCCAGTTTCATCCATCTCATTAGAACTGATTCAGATGTATTCTTTTTAATGGCTGAGTAATACTCCATTGTGTATATGTACCACAGCTTTCTTAGCCATTCTTCTGCTGATGGACATCTGAATCTTAACTGAAAATTTGGCAGTATCCTAGAGGCAGGGGATAGTATTTCCAAATCAGTGCAAAGTTTGATCTCCAGCTATACCCACTTGCTGAGAAGGCAGATGCTTTCCACAAAACCATCATCTAGGTGAAAAGTTGATCTATTTGGCTACTGGAAAAAGCAATTCTAAGCATACCTCCTAATATTCTTTTCATTAATGGACAGGCTAACTAGCAGGCCATAGAAATGCAATCCATTTAATTCATTTAAGCTCTGATAATCACCACATTGTTTTTTAACATACATGAAATAAATGTAAGACATTTTAAAATTTGGTGATTTCCGATTTTGTTTAGTATCATCAAGTTTAACTGACCCCTACATAAAAGCAGATTAACTTAACAAATACTTATTTAGTAGCTATTATTTGCTTGATATACAGATTATTTACAAACAAATTCTTGTATATTAGGTTTTTGTTTTTTTTTTCCCCCTAAAAACAACTCCAAGATTTCAGAGGTTTGCATCAAGAAAGTTTGTTTCATAGTCATAGTATTATTGGTCAGTTACAATTTGGCTGATATTAGACTGGTTTAGCTGCCACCAGGTGGGCCTCTAGACTTTGGGTTATGGATGACCTCCATATGGCTTTATTCTTAGATTCAGGTCAGAGATTAATGGTTTTGGACTGCTTATCATGCCTATACTTACGCAACATCAAGACTGAAGAAAGACCCCCAGAGTCAGAAACAGAAACATCAGTGGCTTAAGGGACAGGGATTTCATACATCCAAAGCAAGGTCCAGGAGGGACACCACACCAAGTGCAGCAGACTCTGGATAAGACATGGAAACAGTCTTTACTCCCAAGGGAAGGGGAGGTTACCAATTATATGAGGAACTTACCTCAAGTTGGATCATTGCTTACCAGGGAAACTAGCAGAGAGATACACCCCTCACTGCTCCTTTGATAAGTATAGTGGAGAGGTTTGATCTAAAGCTGGAACAATCACTAGCTGGGGCCTGGGGTAAGTACATAGGAAAGTCAGTTATGTGAGCAGGGTGTAGGTGAAGCAGGCACTGGTGAAGCAGGAGCTGTACAGAGAGCAGGAGAACAACCATTCTGAGTGACCTGACCATGCAGATAGCTACCAGCAGGCCTAATGAGGAAAGGGCTAAGCCCCCTGAGTCTCAGTGGACATTCGTCACGCTTCTTAAAGCCTTAGATCAAAACTGACCAAGTGTCATTTCCACATTCCACTAGTTAAAGTAAGTCATATGGTCAAGTCTGAAGTCAATAGTGTGGAAAAGTATATTCCAGCAACAGGGAAGCTATAGCAGGGGAATGTAGGGATGGAAGTGTCACGCGAGTGTATGTTCCTCGGTTCTTTGTCTCATCACAACAAAGATTTGGAGCGACAGACATTAAAGCCCCGTCACAGCTCTCAGGTCTTGGACAAACCATGTTATAGCTCTTAGGCAAATCAGTGTTACAGCTCTATTTTATCTAGAAGATAGCAGGAGAATCCATCCTCGAAGCATGAGGGCATGCCAACCCAAAGACTTAAAGAGAAGAGAGTGGAGGAGTGTGTGGGGAAGGGAGGAGGAGAGGGAGAGAGAGAGAGAGAGAGCACACGCACGTGGGAGAGAAAGAGAGAGAGCGTGCTTTGGCTCTTCCTTTTATATGTTTTTGCCTCCACCTGGGACTGCCCTATGCAAATTGGGCTTAGCCAGGAGTGCTGTTTGTTCTACCTGAAGTCTTCACTCTGGTCCTCGGACCTTCCTTTGCCCTTCCTTGTTTTTTAGCCACTGCCATTTTGGACTCCGTTTCCCTATTCTACCTACCTAACAGAAGAATTGTGGTAAAATAACACAATCCATAACACTCTGAAACAACTCTACCAGTTCTTAGGGAAACAAAAAATTGAATATCTTCTTTTTGCCCTAGGGAAAATACAAATATGGCAAGGTAAAAATGGATGTAGGCAATGATGTTCTTCAAGTCAGTGTTTCTAAAGCCTGACTACACATTAGAATCACCTGGAGAGAGATTTTTGTTTGTTTGTTCATTTGTTCTAATACCTGTTCAAGTCACAGGCTCATTCCCAGAGATCTGCATTTAATTATTCTAAGGTGGGGATCCCTGGTGGCTCAGAAGTTAAAGTGTCTGTCTGGAAAGCAGGAGACCCGGGTTTGATCCTTGGGTTGGGAAGATCCCCTGGAGAAGGAAATGGCAACCCACTCCAGTACTCTTGCTTGGAGAATACAATGGAGGGAGGAGCCTGATAGGCTATAGTCCATGGGGTGGGACACGACTGAGCGGCTTCACTTTCACTTTCAAGGTGGGGCTCAGTCACTAGGATTCTCTTTTAAAGTTCTCCAGATCATTTTAAAAGCCAGGTTTCAAAAGCCACAAAGATACATTTCTCAGAAAGTACTTGTATTAATAATGTCTCCTATTAGTAATAATTTATTAACGGTGTCTTCAAACTCAGAGATTTGAAAACTCAGGTGTTGTTTACAAAGTCATTCAATCAGATAAGGATGGATTTGATTAAATCAGTTGTCCTTTTCCTTACAGCCAAGGATATCGTTTAAGTTATGGCTACTGATTTGAGTGAAATCTAAATGTTTTTTAATAAATACCCTTCTGTGATTACCAGGTAGACACAGAATATGCAGGTATTCCTCTTTGTTGTATTTGGGAAAAGCAAAGTTGTTTTGTAGTCAACAACAGGGCAAAGATGTAAGAAAGAAAAGATGGTACTGTTCCTTTTCTTCTAATTTTCCTCCTTTTAGTACCCCAGTCTACTAACATTCCCACTTCACCATTGATCCACGTTTCCAATCATTTCTCATGGCATTGAGGCCCTCTTACTATGACCTCATTTATGATTCAAGACACTTGTATTACTTTTTTTATTCTCAGTATAAGTTACAGAATCTTTTTTTTTTTTTTAGGGTACAACTATATCATTGCAAAAGATGCAGACCTAGAATAGGAAAAGAAAAATTATGTTGGGGGGAATCTTTTTCTTTTTCCCTTCTTGGTTCTTTGACTGACCAAAGATTAAAATGACACAAGGTAGATTAATAGGAGAAAAAAGCATACTCAAATTTTGTATATATAGGAGATCATAGAAATATAAGATTCAAAGAAGTGACCAAAGCAGATGATTTTAATAGCTAGACAAAGAACCAATATATTTGTGAGAAAATGACAAGCAAAAGAAGTTTGAGCTTGGGGGTTATAAGCTAGTAAAGTTATTCTACTGTTTATGCAAAATTTACAGTCCTTAATTCCATATCCCTGATGATAAAGATATCTCTCTACCTTCCTGTACAGGAAGGATGCTTTTCACATGGTAAGTTTAGTTCTTGCTTTCAAGGAAACAGGGGAGGGTTAGCATTTTTCTTACACTGATCATGACTTAGTAACTTTAATTCAATATGCCAAAGTGGCATATTTTGGGATGATCTGCCCTGAACCCTGTCAGTTACATCATAAGTTGTTTCTCTGAGCTTCTCAGACTTGATTTCTATATCTTTGGTTTGTCATCTGTTCAATAATGGACTGTAAAAAACTGTTCCTTCTTTCTTACTTAATTTAACTCATGCCTTTTGGCAACCAATCTACCATATTGGAATTCTGCTATCCTCTTCTCTATATAGCATTCATTTATTTAGGCAACATATGTTCAATCACTGATCTAGATAACGCTTAAAATTCAACAAAAGCTTTCAATGACTTAACAAAAAAAAATGAGAATTACTGATTGTGTGACATAAATGCTTGAAGTCTGAGACATTCCGTAGGACAGAACATTTGGGGTAATACTCAAATCACATCCTATATTCACTTCAGAAATCCATAGCATATATAGGACTATATATATATTTTAATACTCAAATTAATTGCTTAAGCCACCACTTGCTCAGGTGAATAGCAAGTTCAAAATCTCTCTTAGGGACTTCCCTAATCTATAAACTCAGGTTCATTATAATGGATAACGAGTTGGTTCTGCCTGCTCTGTGCCATCATGCTGAAGCTGGACTGCAAGCACAGGTCTTCAGAGTTAAAAATTATCCTTTGCATTCAAGAACTGTCTGTGTCTCTGCTGTTCTTTCCATTACCTGTGATCTAGTGATCAGCTTCCCAACTGCTGAGGTCCTTTGAAGCACGATGACACTCCTTCCTGTGTTATGCTTGACTGAGAGTTGAATCACATTTGGCAGGTTTACCAGGGTTTATAACTGATGCAAAGAACTGACTTATTTGAAAAGACCCTGATGCTGGAAAAGATTGAAGGTAGGAGGAGAAGGGGATGACAGAGGATGGATGGATTGGTTGGATGGCATCACCAATTCAAAGGACATGAGTTTTAGTAAGCTTCGGGAGTTGGTGATGGACAGGGAAGCCTGGTGTGCTGCAGTCCATCGGGTTGCAAAGAGTCAGACATGACTGAGCGACCAAACTGAACTGATAGCTCAGGACCTTACACTTGCAATTTAGTTATCATGCCTGAGGGCCCTGCTTGCTCCAGGCCTTCCAGGTTTAGGAAGGCTGTACCTCAGGCACAGTTTTCCTTTTGCTCTCTTTTCCTTCCAAGAGACATTGGCTGACTTTCCAAATTAAAAAATGAACATGTTCTCTCTTTCTTTGCTCCCAAAAGACAAATGGTCTCAACTCTTGTAGTTGTTTAGGTATTTTTTGCTTTCTCCCCAGTGATTAGCTCTGCACATCAGTGAGAAGCAGAAGGCAGGGTTACTCCCTTCCCCTAGAGTAAATGTGCACCCCTTGCTTCTTGAAACTCCAATGTCAGGGGAGCATAAGTGAGGACTAAAGTAAGGGCTGTATAGAGTTCATAAACCTTCTCAGACATCCAAACTTCATTCTCCACTGAGCTCCAAGCATTTTACACGGTGCGGTTGTGTTCCTGTTGCCTCAGAGAACTTTCCCTGGTTCCTTCTCAGGCTCATCCTCTTCCCTTTAGAATCTGTTTCTTACCTGAGTATTCATTGTATGGCCCTTTACTATAGCCAAAGCCCAAAAAGGGCTATACTTTACATGAGCAGGAAAGTAAGGGCTTTGAAAGTATATTTACACTGAAGGCTGCAGTCCATGGGGTCGCTAAGAGTCGGACACGACTGAGTGACTTCACTTTCACTTTTCACTTTCATGCATTGGAGAAGGAAATGGCAACCCACTCCAGTGTTCTTGCCTGGAGAATCCCAGGGATGGAGGAGCCTGGTGGGCTGCTGTCTATCGGGTCGCACAGAGTTGGACACGATTGAAGCGACTTAGCAGCAGCAGTAGCAGAAGCAATTACTAATCAGGCCCTACCACCACCAACACCCCCCAGGGGATCGTCAGGGCTTTTTATTTAATTTATTTATTCATTTTAATTGGAGGATAATTACTTTAAAATATTGTGATGGCTTCTGTCATACATCAACTTGAATTGGCCATAGGCATACGTGTGTCCCCTCCTTCCTGAACCCTCCTCTCACCTCCCCGCCCATCCCATCCCTCTAGGTTGTCACAGAGTACTGGCTTTGGGTTCCCTGCACATCAATCTCCCACTGGCTATGTATTTTTATGGTAATGTATATGTTTCAATGCTATTCTTTCAAATCATCCCACCCTCTCCTTCTCCCACTGAGTCCAAAACTCTGTTCTTTATGTCTGTGTCCCTATGATACAGAGTGAAGTAAGTCAGAAAGAGAAAGACAAATATCATATATTAAGACACATGTATATATATAGAATCTAGAAAGATAGTACCAACAGTCCTACGTGCAGGGCAGCAAAGACTTTTCCTAATAGCAGATATTTTGAAGAGTCATTCTTCTCAAATATGACACCAAGAAATAAGAGATCAGACTTCTGATGTCAGGGAGGAGCCCACACTCTGTCTAAGGAGGCTAAGATTGGTGCTCCTGATCAACGCTTATCATAAGATCCCAGAGCCATAAGATACTGATAGAGGCTTTCATATATAAAAGTTATCAAGGTAGATCAACCCCTTCCTTAGCCCCTCAGCCCCTTGTCCTCTGCAGACAAGAGTAGCCAGAAGAGAGCCAGAGATGAATCCCCAGGATTGGTGGGCTGGGACCAGTTGTCTCTTGCCAGATGCTAAAAGATGAAAAGGAATTTTTTTTTTCTACAGAAAAAAAAGAGTACTTTCAGACTTCTACAGAAATTTGGGTAAGATAGAGAAAAGCAAATAAGAGAAGGAAAGTTAGAGCAGAATCAGAAGGTGTCAGTTATGAATTGGCTCTTGCCAAGGGCATTCGCCATCTGCCTCTGCAGAGATTGAATCTTGTGCTACTGCAGCTATTGACCTACATGTCCTGAAGGGAGTCTAAGGTGGAGAATGAGGGACTATGTGCTTCAGGAAAACTGGTGGAACAGGTCTTTAGATCACTAGATATTTTCAGGAACTGATTTCAGGATCCCAATCCTTTTATCTCATATCTAGAAAAAGGCTAAATCCCTTCATGGTGACATCCTCTCCTCTGACTAGCAGAAAACCTTTTGTAAGATTAAGTGCCTGATTGCATTGAAATCTCCCTTCACCAAAATCATATATATTGGCCTTCCACCACTACCTCTTTGAAGCAGTTTCTCAGAGCTATGTGAGATGTCATCTCCTGGGCTGCAGTCCTCAGTTCAGTTCAGTTCCCTCGCTCAGTCGTGTCAGACTCTTTGCAACTCCATGGACTGCAGCATGCCAGGCTTCTGTGTCCATCATCAACTCTGGGAGTTTACTCAAACTCATGTTGCCCCAAATAAAATTTAAGTCAAAACTGCCATGTTGTGCCTCTTTTTTTAGTCAACACAGGTAAGAGTCAGAGACTGAGTGTTTCCTGTCAAAGGCTTTCTCTTGATCAGACTTGAGTTAGGTTTCCCTGAGTCCAGTTTTTGACTAGGCCTCAACTTTGGTCTTTGATCCTGGTCCACTTAGTCTAGTTTTAGCAAGAATCCTGCTCAGACAGTTTAATGAAAAATCCCCCATCCTCGAAATCTGATAAAATTTCTCATGCCCCACTTGATAACTTATCACCCCACCCTGCTTTCAATAATAGCTCAGTCAGTAAATCATCTGCCTGCAATGCAGGAGACCCAGGTTCAATTCCTGGGTTGGGAAGATCCCCTGAAACCAATACAGTATTGCAAAATAAAGTAAAAATAAAAATTAAAAAAAAAAAAGAAGGAAATGGCAACCCACTCCAGTATTCTTACCTGGAGAATCCCATGGACAGAGGAGCCTGGCAAGCTACAGTTCATGGGGTTGCAGGAGTCAGACACGACTTCGAAACTAAAACCAAACTGCTTTCAACAATAGCTCCTATTGAGTAGATCTAGCAAGAATGCCTCCAAACTTGACATTTCCTGTTAGCATTTTCTTTTTTAATCAGCTGACAACCCTGTTCTTGGTCCGTAAATCTCCACTAGGAGATCCAACCAGTCCATTCTGAAGGAGAGCAACCCTGGGATTTCTTTGGAAAGAATGATGCTAAAGCTGAAACTCCAGTACTTTGGCCACCTCATGCAAAGAGTTGACTCATTGGAAAAGACTCTGATGCTGGGAGGGATTGGGGGCAGGAGAAGGGGATGACAGAGGATGGGATGGCTGGATGGCATCACCGACTCGATGGACGCGAGTCTGAGTGAACTCCTGGGGCTGGTGATGGACAGGGAGGCCTGGCGTGCTGCGATTCATGGGGTGGCAAAGAGTCGGACACGACTGAGTGACCGAACTGAACTGAACTGAGTCTTCATTGTACTAGGAGTTGAGTCTAGTCTCTCTTCCCTAATGCAAAATTCCAATTATATAGAGTCCTTTTGGAAGAATATCTTCCTTACCATCTTTAACAAGTATCTGCATTTTTTTTTTTTCTTCAATGGGTCTCTGAAATCCAATGGTATAAACAAAAGCTTTTAAGAATGGCAATGCTTACTGTAGCTGTGATGTGTTTAAAAAAAGCAATGGAAGCAGGAATCTACAGTGTGAAGCAAAAATCATTTTATAAGGGATGGTGAAAGAGAAACAAACAGAACAGTAGAAAAGTATATGAATCAAAAGAGGAACAAGGAGGATGAAGCAGATTTTGAAACAGAATCAAGTTTATCTGATGCAGTAGCTTATACAGGGAGCTAAATTTTTCTTGAGTCCCCATAGCTTCACCTGGGGACGTAAAGGTCAGAACTTCAGAAAGTGCTAGACAGTCAACAACTCCAAATCAATGAAAAGTGAGAAAAATCTTATATTTTTAACTTGTATATAGCTTCTTTATTTTTCTAAGGGGGTAAAAAGTGGGCCTTGTCCCAAATTCAATAGTAAAAAGGTAAAAAAAAAAAAAAAAAAAGAAAGAAAGAAAAAAGAAAGTCTTCCTTCTATCACCCTTTCCAGACACTAAATTTCCCTCACTGTAATAACTGTTGTTGCCAGATTCTAATAACTCCTTTCAGACATAGTATATATCTATTTCCAGGCATATTTACTTTTTCTTCCATAATTATAGCAGCTATATACATACTTTTCTGTTCCTTGGTTTTATATTTAACCGTATATCTTGGTGATTCTTCCACAAGTGTATAGTGTCACCTTACTATTTTTAATGAGTTGCATAGATTTATTGAATTGATGTAACTGATTTTGCAAATCATCTATTGATAGAACTTCATATTTGTGCCATATACCTATAGGATAAAATCTTAAGAGTGGAAATTCTGGAGTTTTCTAGATAGATATTGCTAAGTCATATTTCATAGAAATTGTGATAGACTGGATATAATTCAGCAAATAGTCACTTCTCTTCCCAATTCCTTGCAGTTTAGCCTAGGGGACTTGCTTCAACTAATAGGATGTGATCAGAAGTCACAATGTGTCATTTCTAAGCTGAGGCCTTCCAAGCATGGTGTCATTCCTTTGTACTCTTCTAATCTGCTGATGGAAGACTGTTACTCTACTCATAACACTCCTGACACCAAATTCATAGGCTTTCCAGGGCCAAAATATTCCAATTCTCTTGAGACACCAACTGAGTATCCTAAAATGTAATTCATTTCTGAGTTAGAGCAGACCTTACAGGTAAAGGGCTCAGTACCAGAAGGCTATACCCCACTTCAAATGCCAATCACAAGAAGTGGTTCCCAAGCTACCCACACTTCTGTTCAACCTAGCTAAAAATCAGAGGTTCCAACAACTCCATCCTCAGATTGGAAAATTTACAATAATCATTTTACTTATATTTACAAGTTTATTATAAAGGATATTGTAAAGGATAAAAATAAGCAATCAGATGAAGAGCTACATAGACTGAAGACCAGAGAACCTGAGCGAAGGATTTCTATCCCTATGGAGTTCAAGAGCAATTGCCAGCCCAGAAGCTCTTCAAACCCCATTATTTAGGATTTTTATGGAGGCTCCATTATGTAGACATGATTGATTGAATTATTGACCATAGGTGATTGATTCAATCTCCAGCACCTCTTCCTTGGCTAAAGGTCAGAGTCTAGATGGGATTAAAAGTTTCAGCCTTCTAATCATCCTTTGGTCTTTCTGCCAACCAACCTCCTGTTCTGAAGTTACCTTGGGGACCCCAGCCATCAGTCATTTCATTAGCGTGCAATAGGACATTCTTAATGCTCTGGAGATTCCAAGAGTCTTAGAAACTCTCATGTGAAGAACCAGAGACTAGGACCAAATATAATAATAGAAGAGCCTCTTATCTAAAGTGTTTTGGGAGCTCTGTTCTAGGAACCAGGAATAAAAATCAAATATATATTTCTTATTGTATCAAAACATCACATCCACCATAAGGAGAGAATGACTCAGGAAGCTGGTGCACCTTCATTCTGGAACCTCGAACAAAGACACATGGAGCTGACATTCAACTGACCTAAAACCTGCCTTCCTTCCTGACCCACCCAATCCCCTTTGAAATTCAGTCAACTTTAGCCAAATGGCAGATGACTTGCATATCTATGAACATGAAATAAATGTTGTAAGCCTCTAAACTTGGGAGGGGGAGTCATTGTAGTAGTGATAGAAGATATCACTATGTGTTTCTACTTACAGTATATGAATGTGAGGTTCCCTACTTACCCTTGGTCATACTATAAATTATCAAAAAGCTTAAAATAATAGTTGAATATTTTTTCATACTTTTTTTAAGTGGGTGAGGTCGTTTTTCCCAATTTTATTAAGGTATAACTGACAAAATTATACATATTATATGTCAGTCAGTTCAGTCACTCAGTTGTGTCCAACTCTTTGCGACCCCATGAATCGCTACCAATATGATGGGCTTCTCTGGTGGCTCAGAGGTTAAGGCATCTCCCTGCAACGTGGGAGACCTGGGTTTGATCCCTGGTTGGGAAGATCCCCTGGAGAAGGAAATGGCAACCCACTCCAGTACTCTTGCCTGGAGAATCCCATGGAAGGAGGAGTCTGGTAGGCTACAGTCCACGGGGTTGCAAAGAGTCGGACATGACAGAGGTACTACTTACAGTGTATGAATGTGAGTTTCCCTACCTACCCTTGGTCATACAATGAATTATCAAAAAGCTTAATCTCATCCATTGGAAAGTCTTATTTTAGGTTTTACATTGCATTAAAATAATAGTTGAGTATATTTTCATACTTTTTTAAGTGGGTGAGGTCATTTTTTCCAGTTTTATTAAGGTATAATTGACAAAATTATATAATATACATAGTATATGCAGAAATATACTATGTATATTATATATCAATATTTGAAGTATGACATGATTTGATAGATGTATGCATTATTAAATGAGTATCATAAAAGTTAATTAACACATCCATCAACTCATATAGTTATCTTGGTGGTAGGGGAAGTGAGAACACTTAAGATTTATTCTCTCAGCAAATTTCAAGTATAAAACACAATACTATTAACTATGGATGTCCCTGGTGACTCAGTGGTAAAGAATCTGCCTGCCAATGCAGCAGACACAAGTTTGATCCCTGGGTGAGGAAGATCCCCTGGAGAAGGAAATGGCTCCAGTGTGCTTGCCTGAAAAATCCCATGGACAGAGGAGCCTGGTGGACTATCATCCATGGAGTCACAGAAAAGTTAGTGACTAAACAACAGCAACAGCTATTAACTATAGTCACTATGCTGTACATAGATTCCCCATAACATACCCATAACTGAAACTCTGTACCCTTTGACCACCGTCTCCCCATTTCCTCTACTGTCCAGCACCTGGCAACTACCATGCTACTTTCTGGTTCTATAACTTCGCTCATGCCAAACTCATTTCTGTAAAAAAATGAATGAATAACTGAAATGAAAATGAACTGCTGCTCTTACTGCCCTGTTTTATCACTTTCTGGGTTAACCCAGCTCATGAGGAACCTCAAGCTACTTAGTCACTTTGTCTCATGATCAGGTATTCAGTCTCTACCTGGGCTTAGCAGTACACAAGGAGCTGCAGAAAGCATGATCTATGCTGAGTTGCTTGCCAAAAACCAAACAGCATCATTGTCCACCAAGGATCTTAACCACCATTGGCTCTAACAGTCATAGCGGCAAAGCAGATGCACTGCAGCCGAGACCCACTGTCTTTCTCTATACACAAAACTGTAAGCCTCTCATGTTACCTAATCAATGACTCAAAGTGCTTTTCCAAAGCTCTCTTTTGTGCTGCCTCAAAAATCTAAAGAGGTTCAATAAGAGCTGAAACTTTTTGTAAAGGAAAAAAAACAAAGTGGCAAAGCATGAACAACTTGTACTTTAACTTAGAGGGACTATCTCAGCAACTAGAGTCAGTTCAGTTCAGTCGCTCAGTCATGTCCGACTCTTTGCCACCCCATGAATCGCAGCACACCAGGCCTCCCTGTCCATCACCATCCCCAGGAGTTCACTCAGACTCACGGCCATTGAGTCGGTGATGCCATCCAGCCATCTCATCCTGGGTTGTCCCCTTCTCCTCCTGCCCCCAATCCCTCCCATCATCAGAGTCTTTTCTAATGAGTCAACTCTTCCCATGAGGTGGCCAAAGTACTGGAGTTTCAGCTTTAGCATCATTCCTTCCAAAGAACACCCAGGACTAATCTCCTTCAGAATATACTGGTTGGATCTCCTTGCAGTCCAAGGGACTCTCTAACTTTCCTTCCAAGGAGTAAGTGTCTTTTAATTTCATGGCTGCAGTCACCATTAGCAGTGATTTTGGAGCCCCCAAAAATAAAGTCTGACACTGTTTCCACTGTTTCCCCATCTATTTCCCATGAAGTGATGGGACCAGATGCCATGATCTTCGTTTTCTGAATGTTGAGCTTTAAGCCAACATTTTCACTCTCCTCTCTCACTTTCATCAAGAGGCTTAGTTCCTCTTCACTTTCTGCCATAAGGGTGGTGTCATCTGCATATCTGAGGTTATTGATATTTCTCCCAGCAATCTTGATTCCAGCTTGTGCTTCTTCCAGCCCAGCATTTCTCGTGATGTACTCTGCATATAAGTTAAATAGCAGGATGACAGTACACAGAGTTGACATACTCCCACAGTGCTTGTCATTTGAGTATCTCTCAATCTAACCCTGGTAGATTGGAGATTTTTAACAGGCTGTATAAAGGACGGAGAGAATTCATTCTGGGAATGTCACAAGGTGGGAGACAGTATTAGAACTGTATTAGAATCAAGGGAAACCCCAAAATAAAACTCTCAGTTGGAAAATGGGGGTGGGGAATGTCAATGTAGATTCATTCAATTGGTATTTGATGTTTTAAACTTGACAACAGGTTGAACCGATAAGAGATAATTCATATCCACACACTGACCATCATGTGACTTACATGATAGAAAAAACCTCAAGCCTAAAATGTAATTCAAGACAGTCTCAGATTTGTAGTTACCTCAACTATCTATTATACAAGCATAAACCAAACTTTTCTCTAGCAAGACATGTTTTATTTTATTTTGTTTGGCCACACCAAGTTGCACATGGGATCTTAGTTCCCCAACCAGGGACTGAACCTGCAGCCCCTGCACTGGAAGTCAGAATCTTAAGCACTGAACTGCCAGGGAAGTCCAGGATACATTTTATCATCAGAGTTAAAAAAAACTTCCCACAAAGGAACTGCCAAAAATCATAAATTCACACTCAAAAAAAAAATGATGAAATATGCTAACCCTTATGAGACTCAACAGGATTAAAACACAATGCAATGACTTGAGAGTCTACAGGGTTAATTACAGGATCAAATCTCCAGCAGTTGCAGATACTGGCATTATTAAACACAGACTATAACATTCATATATCTATATAATGAAAGATANGTACTTAAAGAAAATAGCATATTTAAATTAAGAATATAATCTTTACCAAAAGTAGTATTTATTAAATTTAAAGGCAAATCATAAGCTTGGAGAAAGTACTTGTAGTTTACATAAGTGGATAGGCAGAATTTTAAGACAAGCGTCTAAGACTCCTGTTGTGCATATTTTGTAAACTCCTTTCCCCTGAGTACAGGTGGACCTGACATAGTCCGATGAGTCTTTCTTAAAAAGGCTTTAGAAGTCAGAGACAGAAGAGGTCAACGAGGTTTAGAGCTGCAGGAGATGCGGACATGCTGGACTTGAAGTGGCTGTCATGTCCAAGAGAAGGCCTCCCATCACATGACTTGAGAATAACCTCCAGTAGCTGGGAACAACCCCTGGCCAACAGGTAACAAGAAAGTCGTGATGTCAGTCATAGAAGTGCAGAGAAATGAATTCTGCCAATGACCCGAGGGAGCCTGGAAGTTCCTCCAAGTGAAGACATATTTCACTGACTCCCTGATAGCAGCCTTAGGAGATCCTACTATGCACAGCTCCTCCCTAAATCACGCTGGACTCTGAACCCACAGAAACCATGAGATAACATTTTTGTTGATTTAAGCTGCTAAATTTGCGGTGATTTGTTACACAGCAATAGAAAATTGAAATAGTAACCAATAAAAAATTAGCTTTCAAATATATAAAGATTTTACTAAGAAATAAATAATTCAATGTTAGCTAATGAAGCAAAGTCATGAGTAGGTGTGTCAAAAAATAAGCCATCAGTTAGCATATAAAAGAGCTTCCCTGTTGGCTCAGCAGTAAAGAATCCTCCTGCAATGTGGGAGATACAGGAGAGGAGGGGAAGGTTTTATCCCTGGGTTGGGAAGATCCCCTGGAGGAGAAAAATGATAATCCACTCCAGTATTCTTGTACTGGACCCTAAAACTTCACTAATTGCAGCAGATCCATGAATATTTAAAGGCTTAAATTCCATCTTCTTACATGTGTGTGAATATGTGTGTGTGTGTGTGTGTGTGTGTGTGTGTATTGGGCTTCCGAGGGGGCACAGTGGTGAAGAATCTGCCTGCCAATTCAGGAGATACAGGAGGCTTGGGTTCCAGTCCTGAGTAGGGAAGATCCCCTGGAAGAGGAAATGGCAACCCACTCCAGCATTCTTACCTAGAAAATCCCATGGACAGGGAAGCTTGGCAGGCTGCAGTTCATGGGGTTGCAAAGAATCAGACACAACTGAGGACGGAAGAGCATGACATATATTTTGGCTGCACTGTGGGGCATGTGGAACTTCCTGACCAGGGATGGAACCCATGCCCCTGCAGTAGAAGCATGGAGTCTTAACCACTGGACCACCAGGAAACTTGTGACATGTATGTATCAATATTTTATTGGAGCATCTAGAGTACTTGTATTTTCTTTATCATCAGACTCAGTTTATATGCTGTCATCAATATACTGAACTAGTATAATGTGTGTGGAGTGTCAAAATAATCGACATCCCCGTGCATATATCACAACAGAGAGGAAGAGAGCACATCCTTGGGGCAAGGCAAGTACTGAGGTCTGCCATCGCTTTATGCAAAGGCAAAATGTTTCTAGTTTTTCCTGCTGAAGGAGATCAGGAAGAAAACATTTGCCAGATCAATGACCACATAGCAAGTGTCAGAGGCTTTAACGATCTACTCAAATAAAAGTATAAATATTCAACATGGCAGCTGAAATTGGGGCTACCAACTGGTTAAATTTATGTCTGTCAATACTCATCAACAATTTATTCATCTCATTTTTGGAAGGATTATACTGGCTAATTAAATAATGACATGAAAACCCTTGACATTTCTTCCCAGAGGTATTATTGCTTCTGATTTACTGTCTTGGCAGGGGCAGGATAGTTTCCAGTAGTTTCTGGGGCTTCCATTTTGCATTTCATATAATAGTATCTCTTATTTCTCTAGTCAGGAAACCAGTGTGATTATTCTGCCAACTGCTGAATATATCGTTCCAAGAACACATTTCAGGACTGGGGTAATAATCACATAATATCCCTGAAAATTTTTAGAACTGTTATAATACAGATTTACCCAACACTTTATTTCCATCTGACCTCCATAATGTCTCATTTTAGTTGATGTTTTGGTCTCCCAGGTATCAATTTTAGACCACACAGATCTGCAAAGGACCACAGATCTCGTGGGCATTTTCAAAGGATTGTAGAGTCCTTCCTCAAGACTTCTAGGATCCCCCTTTAATCAAGAGCTCTGGTTTTGTGAATTTAATTTGAACTGGCCTGGGCAAAGACCACAGTTTTCCATTCCAGCAACTTTCATGCTCTTCTGTTCAATAGTTTTTAAGTTTTTATCACCTATTAATACCCTTGCCAGTGTTCCATCTTTCTTCACCCTAGGAACACCATATCTTATTAATTAACATTTAAAAATATTTGGAAAATAGTCTTTTAGAGTGCATTTTGTTTGTTACATAGGGGAAAACAGACAATACAAGAAAGGTATTCAATAATTTTAAAAGATACAGTACTCTCAATTATGAAGCTGTGGTATTGAATAACATCCCAACACTACAGTCATGTTGGTTTAAAAGAAGTTGAGAGTTAAACAGATGAAAAAGCACTCAAAGACTATCTTTATAAATTTCAAGTGTTATGCCCAGAGTCCGAGTCCCCAAAACTGAGAGAATAAGACGTCCACAGCAATGCAAAAGCATAAACGGGGTTTATTGCTAGCCCGGGCTAGGACTCATGTCTCACCCAGCACAGTGGAATCTGACAAGAGCCCTGAGCTCTGACTCACAACTCCTTATATACAGGCAGTCCCGCGGGTTAGTTGGCATTACATGATTGGTTAACCGGTGTGCGCGCGCGTGCAAATTTCGAATCTCGCGTCTCATCTTGATTGCTCAGGTCGGACACTGAGAGGGACCTCCCTGATTGGCTAGGACTATCCGGAAGTCCCGGAAAGAGGAGGACCTCCCTGATTGGTCGAGCTATCCGGAAGTCCCAGAAACATGACTCAGGTATTTTTGGCCTATTATCTCTTGCTGAGCCTGTTGCTGCTCCCATGAGGCCCTAACACAAGTATCATTGAAATGAACAAATCTGGCTGAATTTGGTGGCCTTAAAAAGATTAAACTATCATTATCATTAGCATATTATGAAGATGTTTGAGTATTCAGTTCAGTTCAGTTCAGTTCAGCTCAGTCACTCAGTCGTGTCTGACTCTTTGCGACCCCATGAATCACAGCATGCCAGGCCTCCCTGTCCATCACCATCTCCTGGAGTTCACTCAGACTCATGTTCATCGAGTCTGTGATGCCATTCAGCCATCTCATACTCTGTCATCCCCTTCTCCTCTTGCCCCCAATCCTTCCCAGCATCAGGGTCTTTTCCAATGAGTCAACTCTTCCCATGAGGTGGCCAAAGTACTGGAGTTTCAGCTTTAGCATCATTCCTTCCAAAGAAATTCCAGGGCTGATCTCCTTCAGAATGGACTGGTTGGATCTCCTTGCAGTCCAAGGGACTCTCAAGAGTCTTCTCCAACACCACAGTTCAAAAGCATCAATTCTTCAACGCTCAGCCTTCTTCACAGTCCAATTCTCACATCTATACCTGACCACAGGAAAAACAATAGCCTTGACTAGACAGACCTTAGTTGGCAAAGTAATGTCTCTGCTTTTGAATATACTATCTAGGTTGGTCATAACTTTTCTTCCAAGGAGTAAGCGTCTTTTAATTTCATGGTATCAATCACCATCTCCAGTGATTTTGGAGCCCCCCAAAATAAAGTCTGACACTGTTTCCACTGTTTCCCCATCTATTTCCCATGAAGTGATGGGAACGGATGCCATGATCTTCGTTTTCTGAATGTTGAGCTTTAAGCCAACTTTTTCACTCTCCTCTTTCACNTAAGCCAACTTTTTCACTCTCCTCTTTCACTTTCATCAAGAGGCTTTTTAATTCCTCTTCACTTTCTGCCATAAGGGTGGTGTCATCTGCATATCTGAGGTTATTGATATTTATCCCAGCAATCTTGATTCCAACTTGTGTTTCTTCCAGTCCAGAGATTCTCATGATGTATTCTGCATAGAAGTTAAATAAGCAGGGGGACACTATACAGCCTTGACGTACTCCTTTTCCTATTTGGAACCAGTCTGTTGTTCCATGTCCAGTTCTAACTGTTGCTTCCTGACCTGCATACAGATTTCTCAAGAGGCAGGTTAGAAGTATACCTAGATTAAAAAGATAGAAATTAACACAATGTGTAGCGAGTAGGCAAGAAATCTATTTGCATTCTTTAAAAATGATGATTAGCATACAATTAAAAAAGGTAAATTATAAAGATTTGTTTAAAAACCACACATTTGTTGTTTTATAAAATGTATATTATATACAATTCACCAAATTCAAGGATACTTATCATGCTCATCGTGAACATAATTAATGTCAAGTATATAAGGTGGAAATTTAGGAACAATCCACATTATAATAGCATTTTCCTCATAGCCCTAAATCATGGATATTTGTAAAGCTGAAACTAAGATCTAAACTTACATAATACCTCTATGTTCTATTATCTTCAAATAATTTACATGTGTTACATTCATTGACTCTGCATAAAATACCTATGAAGTAAATACTTCCATTGTTTCTATTAAAGATGAGGAAATTGAGAAAAACAAAGATTAAATTATTTGTACAAGGTAGGAGATGGCAAAGCCAGTTTTGAACCCAAGTTTTCTTGTTTTCTTAATTGCTGCATGGTATTACCCTAATCACGATGGTGTGATCATGCACCAAGAGCCAGACATCCTGGAATGTAGAGTTAAGTGGGCCTTAGAAAGCATCATGACGAACAAAGCTAGTGGAGGTGATGGAATTCCAGTAGAGCTATTTCAAATCCTGAAAGATGATGCTGTGAAAGTGCTGCACTCAATATGTCAGCAAAGTTGGAAAACTCAGCAGTGGCCGCAGGACTGGAAAAGGTCAGTTTTCATTCCAATTCCAAAGAAAGGCAATGCCAAAGAATGCTCAAACTACTGCACAATTGCACTCATCTCACACGCAGTAAAGCAATGCTCAAAATTCTCCAAGCCAGGCTTCAGCAATATGTGAACCATGAAATTCCTGATGTTCAAGCTGGTTTTAGAAAAGGCAGAGGAACCAGAGATCAAATTGCCAACAACCGCCAGATCATTGATAAAGCAAGAGAGTTCCGGAAAAACATCTATTTCTGCTTTATTGACAATGCCAAACCTTTGACTGTATGGATCACAGTCAACTGTGGAAAATTCTGAAAGAGATGGGATTACCAAACCACCTGACCTGCCTTTTGAGAAACCTATATGCAGGTCAGGAAGCAAAAGTTAGAACTGGACATGGAACAATAGACTGGTTCCAAATAGAAAAAGGAGTACATCAAGGCTGTATATTGTCACCCTGCTTATTTAACTTCTATGCAGAATACATCATGAGAAACGCTGGACTGGAAGAAACACAAGTTGGAATCAAGATCGCTGGGAGAAATATCAATAACCTCAGATATGCAGATGACACCACCCTTATGGCAGAAAGTGAAGAAGAACTAAAGAGCCTCTTGATGAAAGTGAAAGAGGAGAGTGAAAAAGTTGGCTTAAAGCTCAACATTCAGAAAACTATCATCACAGCATCTGGTCCCATCACTTCATGGGAAGTAGATGGGGAAACAGTGGAAACAGTGTCAAACTTTATTCTTTTAGGGTCCAAAATCACTGCAGATGGTGATTGCAGCCATGAAATTAAAAGATGTTTACTCCTTAGAAGGAAAGTTATGACCAACCTTGATAGCATATTCAAAAGCAGAGACATTACTTTGCCAACAAAGGTCCGTCTAGTCAAGGCTACGATTTTTCCAGTAGTCATGTATGGATGTGAGAGTTGGACTGTCAAGTAAGCTGAGCATCAAAGAATTAATGCTTTTGAATTGTGGTGTTGGAGAAGACTCTTGAGAGTCCCATGGACTGCAAGGAGGTCCAACCAGTCCATTCTAAAGGAGATCAGTCCTGGGTGTTTTTTGGAAGGAATGATGCTAAAGCTGAAACTCCAGTACTTTGGCTACCTCATGCAAAGAGTTGACTCATTGGAAAAGACTCTGATGCTGGGAAGGATTGGGGGCAGGAGGAGAAGGGGACAACAGAGGATGAGATGGCTGTATGGCATCACTGACTCGATGGATGTGAATCTGAGTGAACTCCAGGAGTTGGTGATGGACAGGGAGGCCTGGCGTGGTGCGATTCATGGGGTCACAAAGAGTTGGACAAGACTGAGCGACTGAACCGAACTGAGCTGAACTGAACTGATGCAGTCTTCAGTGCCAGCAACCATAGACACAGAAACATGAGAAATCAAGTTTATGAGAATCCACTATATACGTGTATCAGTTTGCTAAAACTCTTTTCAATCTCATCAGGCAAGTACAATGAATAAAGAGAAGCTCGAGGAACTTCGGTAATTTGCCCAAGATCACAGAGCTATGAAGTAGTAAATCTTCTACCCAAGTTGTAATCTCTGTAATTTCCACTAACTGAAGAGGTAATCAATGAGAACACTAGTATTTCCCAAGCATCTGTTGTGTACAAAACTCTAGTCAGGGATATTAGAGCACAGTCCTTGTTCTAAGGAGTTAACTGTTGTGTAAAGCAACTATGCACAAATAAAGATAAGGAAGCAAACTCTGTTTCCACACTTGGAAAAAAAAAAAAAAACAATTAGTTTTTTACTTCCAAATCATTTCACAGACAGGAAAACTCAGATTAAATGGCTTAATCAGGTCACAAAAACAACAACAGAACAAGGATACCCAGCAGCCCAGAACTTTCGACTCCCCACCCAGCCCTTTCTCTGCTGCCATATGCTTTTCTCTGACAATGGCACAAGTGGTAAAATTGTGGTTCAGAAGAGAGAGAAAGTACTGTGGGCTGGAATAGTTGACTCAATTTCTATTTAAGATTCTATTTCAGAAGATAGTTTTTTGGACATCAACCAGTTCATTAGAAGAAGCAAGGATTGTGTTTATTTAAAAACAAGTATGAAAATGCAAGCATCTGTTTCCTAATTGTGCAGATGCTATCAATTTTGCTGCAATGCTCTGACCATACCAACTGACATCTGGTATCTTCTAAAGATTCCGCCTGCAATGCAGGAAACACAGGAGATGTGGGTTCAATCCCTGGGTTGGGAAGATCCCTTGGAAAAGGAAAAGGCAATCCACTCCAGTATTCTTGCCTGGGAAATCCCATGGACAGAGGAGCTTGGCAGGCTACAGTTCATGGGGCTGCAAAGAGTTAGACACGACTGAGCATCTGAGCATGCACATTCTGTAACATGTATGTGACATAGAACTGTATATTACTTACACAAGTTTAAAAAGTAGGAGCATTAGTTAGACATTAGAAGTGATGGCAACTGAAGATGACAATTTGGGAGATACTTGTTCATCATGACTCCACAAAAAGAGTTCAGAGTTCTTATAGCAGCTCTGTTAAATCACAGCTTAGACAGCTAAACAGCAGAACTTTGTTCCATTTGGCTAAAAATTTTCTTTCTAAACCATCTGGGCTGGCATGTGTTCATCATCAGATCTGGGTTGCTATGAGACTGGAACTTGCTAATGCTAATGAGCTATAGAGACAGAAACCTAAATTTTGCTCATTTGAAACAACTTTATATTTGCCTCTGCTAGAAGTACCAGCAACACCTTATGACTTTCCAAAATGCAAAATTTGTAATGAAGTTTCCCAAGGAGAACATTCTACTGATCAAAAATGATAGATTAAATTGATGGCAATGTGTGTTTGTTTTCATTTTAAACACTCTATGAATCTTAATGTTCTCCCTCTTTCTTGATAGACAACAAGTCCCTAGTCTGTACATAATTTTAAGGTGGTTGGGCGGGAGAAGAAGAGAAGCATCTTTTCTCTCATGTGTGAGTGATATATTCCTCTCCTGACAGGAAGGAAAGTCAATTCATGTGCATATGATTGTCATAATGAAATTTAAAGTATACAGAAAACATATAATAAACAACAGTTATAGGGGAATTCTGGGAAGATGGCGGAGGATTAAGACGAGGAGATTACTTTNTTTTTTTTTTTTTTTTTCACTTTATTGGTCAGTTGGCATCACATGAAATTCATCCTATAGACAGTCTACACACCAGGCAGGGTGATAGAAAATTTAGAACTGATATTCAAAGTGATCTTGAAAAATGCCCATGATAACATGATGACAATTAAATGAAGTTCAAATTGTACATTTCAAGGCCAGGATTACTCTTTAGATCTAAGAGAACAGACAAGTTACTGAGCAGAAAGACACCAGGAGTCACACTGGGTCCCATGATGAACATGAACAGATTAAATAAATGTTAGTTAGCATATCAAATACATTAGTAAAAGTGATGTTCAGTGTTTTATTTTCTTAACATTTTGTCACTATGTTGGGTAAAGTTAGTGTCACTGTGTTAGCATTACATAGGAAAAAGGCATGCAATGGGTTGATGAAAATGGCAGTTTTTAAACTATGGTTGTGCCTGATTTTTTCAGAGTGACTCAGGGATTGTTAGGGCAGGTGGGTAGGAAGGAAGGAGGGAAAGGTGAGTAAATAGCCCTGATCCATTATTTCACCTTTAATAAAATCTCGACTGTGTCAGTTTTATATATCGAAGGTCTATGTAAAGTTTTGTTTCAGAAGGGAGGAGGGAAGGCTTGATTGCTAAAAAGGCAAAAAAGAACTTTGAAATCCATCAAATTAAACATACACACAAAGATTTGCTTGAAATAAATTATGTTAAAAGCTAATGGTAAAGAACAAAGTGATGTAGATTCTGCTATTGAATTATGCTATGAAATAAATATTGTGTTGTGCTTTATGAAAAATACCTAACATTAAAGAAAAAGATACTGGAGTGTGTCTATGTTTTGCAGAACTAATCTGAACACACAAGAAATGTCTACAGGGTTAACAATGACAGAAAGACTTGACAATGCTAAAGGAATGGAAGTAAATATTGTTTAATAAATTATTTGGTAAATTATTATATATACTTCTATTTGATAATGATAATATAACAAGATTACTTTTTATAATTACTGTGCCTTAAAAGATTTGCTTTCATTATTTCAATTACTTTTCACAAAGGTCCTATAATTTAAGTGTTTAGTCCTCATTTCAGAGACTTGAACAACAAGACCTGTTGTGATCTAGTAACTAATTAGTAAATGACAGTTGACAGCTACTTTACAACTCCAAAGCTTGTAGTTTCCCATTGCACAACCTGCCTTTTCATAAGTTGGAAAGTTTGTAAATGTCATGTAAGAAATCAAACGTATAATAAAAGAAAGAGTGGTGTTTCTGTTTTTCCTCCAATCACTATCTTAACAGGTATGGTGTGACCCAGGTAAATACTATTTGCATTTTTCAATAATTAATTTAAATCCTCATACAAGAGTGAAAGTTTTTTTCATTCATTTTGAGTCTCATCTGGACAGCTGAATTTCTGAAGCGGAAGAAGTATTATTAGGATAATTCCAAACTTGTTATGAAATTCTAGTACAATACTACTCTTTCCTGGCTTTCAAAGTTCTTTTTTGCCTTTTTAGCAATCAAGCCCTCCCTCCTCCCTTCTGAAGCAAAACTTTACATAGACCTTCGATATATAAAACTGACACAAGCTGAGATTTTAAGTTCCTGGTGGCTCAGATGGTAAAGTGTCTGTCTGCATTGCAGGAGGCCCAGGTTCAATCCCTGGGTTGGGAAGATCCCCTGGAGAAGGAAATGGCAACCCACTCCAGTACCCTTGCCTAGACAATCCTATGGACAGAGGAACCTGATAGACTACAGTCCACAGAGTCACAAAGAGTTGGACACATCTGAGTGACTTCACTTAGGGCTTCCCTGGTGGCTCAGAGGTTAAAGCATCTGCCTGCAAGGTGGGAGACCAGAGTTTGATCCCTGGGTCGGGAAGATCCCCTGGACAAGGAAATGGTAACCCACTCCAGTATTCTTGCCTGGAGAATCCCATGGAAGGAGGAACCTGGTGGGCGACAGTCCATGGGGTTGCAAAGAATTGGACACGACTGAGCGACTTCACTTCACTTCACCACTCTTTCACTGATGTTTGCAAATATATGTAAAGCAAATGGTTTCTGTGAGCTCTGTAATAATGATGAAGTAAATTGATCTTTATGGGGACAGACTTGTAAGAAACATTTTTCTCTGGAAATGAAACCTGCTCCAAGAAAGGAAAGTCAAAATATTGTGTTACATTCAATTGGAAAACCACTGGACACTTGGCTTGTGTTAAGAACATCTTTCTCCCAGGCAGCTGAGAACCTGCTGATTCCTTGAGAGTTCTTTGCCTTGCTAGATAGAGTTCCTTGATTGATCATCAGATACATGGGGATGCTAAGTTGGTTATACCATACTGTAAACCATGTCACTTTCTTCCTCTGTAAAGTAAAATTAACAGCCAGAATCTATGAATGGATGACTAGATAGAATGATAACACCCTCCCACCAGTTCCAACCTTTGTTCTATCCTCAGTTCAGTTCAGTTGTTTAGTAGTGTCCAACTCTTTGCTACTCCATGAATCACAGCACGCCAGGCCTCCCTGTCCATCACCATCTCCTGGAGTTCACTCAAACTCACGTCCATCAAGTTGGTGATGCCATCCAGCCATCTCATCCTGTGTCGTCCCCTTCTCCTGCCCCCAATCCCTCCCAGCATCAGAGTCTTTTCCAATGAGTCAACTCTTCGCATGAGGTGGCCAAAGTACTGGAGTTTCAGCTTTAGCATCAGTCCTTCCAATGAACACCCAGGACTGATCTCCTTTAGGATGGACTGGTTGGATCTCCTTGCAGTCCATGGGACTCTCAAGAGTCTTCTCCAACACCACAGTTCAAAAGCATCAATTCTTTGGCGCTCTGCTTTCTTCACAGTCCAACTCTCACATCCATACATGACTACTGGAAAAATCATAGCCTTGACTAGACGGACCTTAGTTGGCAAAGTAATGTCTCTGCTTTTGAATATGCTATCTAGGTTGGTCATAACTTTCCTTCCAAGGAGTAAGCGTCTTTTAATTTCATGGCTGCAATCACCATCTTTCCTAGTGTCAGTTTGAAAGCATGCAAGCTACCTCACTTAATCATCCTGAATTAGCAACTTAAATATGAAATCTAGAAAAAGGGTACAGATGAACCTATTTGTGGGGCTAATAGAGAACAGGACATGCAAGGCAGACATAGAGAACAAGACGTGGACACACAGGAGGGGAAGAGGACGGTGGGACAAACTGAGCGAGTAGCACTGACATATATACACTGGTGGTTTAGTCGCTAAACTGTGCCTTATTCTTGTGACCCCATGGACTGTAGCCCGCCAGGCTCCTCTTCCATGGGGTTTTCCAGGCAAGAATACTGGAGCGGATTGCCATTTCCTTCTCCAGGGGATCTTCCCAACGCAGGGATCAAACCGAGGTCTCCCACATTGCAGGTGGATTCTTCATCAGTTGAGCCACAAGGGAAGCCCACGAACGCTGGAGTGGGTAGCCTTTCCCTTCTCCAGGGGATCTTCCCAACCCAGGAATCGAACTGCGGTCTCCCACATCACAGGCAGATTCTTTACCAACTGAGCTATCAGGGAAGCCCCATATGTACACTAACCATGCATAAAACAGATAGCTAGTGGGAAAATGCTGTATTAACACAGAGAGCTCTGAGCTCTCTGATGACCTAGGGGGTGGAATGGGGGTACAGGTGGGAGTGAGGCTCAAGAGGGAGAGGATATATGTAAACATATAGCTGATTAGATCCCCTGGAATAGGAAATGGCAACCCATTCCAGTTATTCTTACCTGGGAAATTCCATGAACAGAGGAGCCTGGCAAGCTACAGTCTATGGGGTTGCAAAGGGTCAGACAGGACTGAGCATAGCAGCAGCAGCAGCAGCAGAGCTGATTCAGGTCAGAAACTAACACAATATTGTAAAGTGATTATACTCCAATTTTTTTAAAAAGACAACTATGTTTCTCTATTCATTCACAGTTCGGTTCAGTTCAGTCAGTCACTCAGTTGTGTCCAACTCTTTGTGACCCCATGAATTGAAGCACACCAGGCCTCCCTGTCCATCACCAACTCCCAGAGTTCACTCAAGCTCATGTCATTGCATCTCATTCTCTGTCATCTGCTTCTCCTCCTGCCCCCAGTTCCTCCCAGTATCAGAGTCTTTTCCAATGAGTCAACTCTTCGCATGAGGTGGCCAAAGTACTGGAGTTTCAGCTTTAGCATCAGTCCTTCCAAAGAACACCCAGGACTGATCTCCTTTAGAATGGACTGGTTGGATCTCCTTGCAGTCCAAGGGACTCTCAAGAGTCTTCTCCAACACCACAGTTCAAAAGCATCAATTTTTCAGTGCTCAGCTTTCTTCACAGTCCAAATCTCACATCCATACATGACTACTGGAAAAACCATAGCCTTGACTAGATGGACCTTAGTCGGCAAAGTAATGTCTCTGCTTTTGAATATGCTATCTGGGTTGGTCATAACTTTCCTTCCAAGGAGTAAGCGTCTTTTAATTTCATGGCTGCAGTCACCATCTGCAGTAATTTTTGGATTCATTCACAAAGGACAACTAAATATCTACATGATGTTGAGCTGTCATTTGTTCCAGCTGCCCTCTACATGTATGCTTGAAATTTATAGCCACTCTGTGTTGAAAAGAGGACCTTAGACTTTTTCCAATCATATCATCTTCGCTGCTAATGTCCATATGCCTGGCTAATGTGGTTTTGTGCTGGGCGTTATGAGCAATACCCAAAGAAAATTCCCTGATATTCCATATTATTGTGTTACCTATTTCAAGTGTTGCAAGTCTGGAATATTCTAATCTATCCATACTGTTGGTTCTTTCATTCAATCTCATTTCCCTTTTTCTTCTAGATAATTTCAGATTTTTAGAGCACTTTAGCAAATTAATTATGCTTGGAAACTTCTGAAAGCAAAAGTGACTCCCACTCCATACACTTTTTCAATGCAGATCCTTGTTGGTATTAAGGGAACTAACTGTCTAGGTTGTAAATTTTAAAAGTCAGCCACATTATCATGTCATTCATAGTTTGGATTATCCTCTGAACCACACCTGAATGTTACAGAGATAAGATATCTGACAAATGATCATAAAAATCTTAAGAATAATTTAGTTGAAAGAGACTCCTTTATTTTTTTTTTAAATTTCTCAAAGCAATACACAAACAAACCTATAGTAACAGCTTGGGTAAATGATAAACAGTGAATAATGAAATAAACCCCCTTTATAAAAAAAGGAGAGTCTTTTTAACAATATATTAGTGTTTATTGAGAAACATACTCAGATTATTGTTGGATTTGTGCCTGTTGCTTTAAAGACAAATTTTACGTCCTTTAATATAACCGAAATTTCCAGATGTCATTTGAATGTTCTCATGTACACCTGGTATACTAGGATACCTCTATTGTTAAACCCACCTCCCAATACATTCAAACAGATTTTTAACAGGAATTTATCGCTCATCCACCACTATGGCTCATTTTGCTTTAATAAATTTGAAAGACTGTTGCAGAGCTAATTAGGCAACTGGCTATCATTAGTGTTGCACAGTCTCTTGCCAGTTTGAATTTTATAAATTAAATTAGTGTGATGATTCCAGCTCACTTTCTACCAAACATTTTGCATGATTAACCGTGTTTGGCCCACCTTAGCAATTAATTTATTCTCCAAATATACTGTTTTTATCCAGTTTCTCAAAAGAAGATAAAAAGATTGGCAAGTCAACCAAATCCAAATAATGACACAAATAACTAAAGTACGTTGGAAACCATCTGTTGTTTCATGTTTTCATCAGAAACATCTCACATCAAACCCTGAGGCTGGATGAATTTTAATATTCCATACTATTATCACCCATTTAGTCTTTAGTAGCAAGTGCTGTGGGCTTCCCAGGTGCCTCTAGGGGTAAAGAACAGCCTGCCAGTGCAGGAGATGTAAGAGATATGCATTCGATCCCTGGGTCAGCAAGATTCCCTGGAGGAAGACACAGCAACCCACGCCAATATTCTTGCCTGGAGAATTCCATGGACAGAGGAACGTGGCAGGCTACAGTCCATAGTATCACAAAGAGTCAGACATGACTGAAGAGACTTAGCACACATGCTATATTTTATGAGGAAGATCCACAAAGACCAGGGAATTAGGAATGAAGATAAAAATAAAATATACTGTATAAGATGAAACTTTCCTTTATAGTTGGTATGATGAAATAAAAATCTACACATCAGCACACATACATGAAAAAAGCTAAAAAATAATAAACTTTATGAGATATCTTGAGGGAAAGGTTAACTAGGAAAGCTGAGTTAAAAAGAAAATGATTTCTCCCTATCGTGATGTGGAACATGCACTTTCCAGCTTAAAGCTTTCATTTATTCCTTAATTACTAGGACAGGGGTAACAAACTTTTTCTTAAAATCTTCAGACATTAATGCCTTTGAGAACCATTTGTAGCCATAAATAATACATAAACAGTGG